>LPNX010386213.1:725394-742166 GCA_001517045.1 Pseudotsuga menziesii | reverse complement strand
TTACTTTGGCTCCCCCCATTCCCCACAATTCCCTTTTTATTCCCCCCCCCCCCGGCGTCATGAGTAAGCCAGTAATGGCTACCTTAAACTTGTCCAATCTTACATTGGGGCATTGGGGATCCCTGTGTGGTACCTCAATCCACCGACCCAACCTCTAATGCCCCAGGTAGTCTTCACCCCTGTACAACCCATTGCATTCGAATCTCATCCTCCAGCCGGCTTGCAAACACCGACCACCGCACCTGCACCCACATCACCCCACCCAAAAAGAGATAGGGGAGAAAACGTGAAAGCTACTGCTGAACCTCGACAGATCGTGCCTTGCGCCATCTGTGAAGAAAATGGCCATGCAACTCAAAAATTCCCTAAAATTACCATAATCCATGCACATTTGGATGCCATGGATACAACAGAAAACGTACCTGTGGTTGAAATCCCAAGTGGGCCAACAGTGAGAAACAAGTCATTGAGAACAAACCATGCTTTTTCCCTTTGCGGATTGTATGGACACTATTCTCACCACTGCCAGGACTTTTCTGAGTTTCAAATAGTCCTAGCCAACCTTCGACAACATTCCATTGAATCTGAGATCACTTTGATTGAATAAATCCACCCCCCACCTCCTTCTTCAGAAACCATGTCCATTTACATGATGTCTAGTTCCACAGACCCTCTTATCTCCGCCATCACTAACAATCCATTAGACCTGTCTCACCATTGATTTCACAATGATGAGGAGATACTTGAGGCCTTAACCACTCCAAAATACCCTTGGGACGACATGCACCACTGCTTGTTTTTCCTCCCCGAAGAACTTGGGTCACATTCTGACCACTTTTTCGTTGAAACAAAGGATTTCATTCATTGGAAATTTGATTTCATTCATTGGAAATTTGACTGGTTCAAAAATCCCATTCTGGCACCAGATGCCTTCGAAGAAGGGAACATGGCCAACATCTCACGAACCATCAAAATCAACATCTCAACCAATCCTAAGGTTGTTGAGGAAATCATGCTGGGGGCATCCTGCTCCTTGGAAGAAGTTACTTCCTACAAAGCACTCTTCCAAGAATTCCGTGCATCTTTTCCTGGTCTTATGCTAAAATGCCTGGGTTGGATCCATCCATCATGGAACACCACATCGACACATGGCCCGATGTGGCCCCCATGCGCCAAAAGCAGGGCCCATCCATCCCTCCAAAGAAGTCGGGATTAAAGTCGAAATAGAGAAGCTGCGCACTGTTGGCTTCATTTACCCCATTGCTTACGCCACTTGGGTTAAATCAAATCTTGTTCCCGTGAATAAAAAATAGTGTACCATCCATGTTTGCGAATACTTCCACGATCTGAATTGGGTGTGTCCCAAAGAAAACTTCCAAACACCCTTCATCGATCAGATCATCAATGCATGCACTGGACATGAGGTATTTTCCTTTATGGACAGCTTTTTCGGATATAACTAAATTCAGATCCGGAAAGAAGATCATTACAAGACTGCATTCACTACCCCATGGGGCACATTCGCATATCGATTTATGCCCTTCGGTCTAAAGAACACTGGAGCCACCTTCCAGTGTGCCATGGAATACTGTTTTTGCGACCTCATCCACATCATGTTGGTCTATCTTGACAACCTCATTGCGCGGTCACGGAAGCAAGCATAACACATGGACGACTTGCGGCAGGCCTTCCTAAGATGTCGCAAGTACAAAATCCACTTGAATCCTTTCAAGTGTGTTTTCTGTGTCCCAACGGGCCATCTCCTCTAGTTCATCCTGTCACATAAAGGAATGACCACTGATCCCCTGAAAGTCCAAATCACTTTCCCTCAAATGTCACCTCTTTAAGTGACATCAGTTTAGCTTGTAACATAGTATTTTCCTTTCTTGTTTTACACATTTTTTCAAAGTGAGTCTTATGTATTGTTTCCTTCATTCCTCCAGATGGATCCTACCTCGAGTCGATACATTGGATTTTTTTATGGAGAAAGCAAATGGTCTCCAAACCTCGCCTTGGATGCATGGGTCATCTACTCCTCATTGCATGAGTTGATCCATATCAACGAAATATACGTGGGCATTGCGACCAACAACCAGGCTGAATATGATGGTGTCAATGGCCTCTTGGACGTTGCTCTCCAGTTGGGAATTTTCCATCTCGATGTCTTCTTAGACTCCCAGCTGCTTGTCTTCCAGTTGAACAACTATTACTGAGTACGTGATCCCTGACTCTTTAGAAAATTCCTGCAAACTAAACAGATGGTTAGAACATTTGAATCCATCACATTCAGACATATTCCCAGAAACCTCAATAGTGCAGTGGATCAAATGGCTAATGACATTTGAAATTGACACATTCATCATCGCACATAGGAAACATACACAAAACAACATCATGCATCATCATATATAAACATGCATACACATGTAAAAATACATCACATAGGAATTTCATCCACATCATCATAAAAAGAATCACATATAAAACCATAAAAAGCGCATCCACATGCATAAAAAATATATAGATATATAAATCGCATGTCCAAATATGTCCAATACAAAATGAGAAGCCACATATGCTTTCTCAGCTGAATATACATAGCGATGAAAAAAGTCCTAAGTGCACCAATGCACTAGGGGCAGCCCCATTGGCTGCTAATCTGACCCAGACTCATCCTCATCATCTGGCTCCGTATCATCATCTTCCTTTGTAGGAAGATCCCCTCACACTACCCAATGAAGATAATTGCAGGCCACGACCATCCTCCTCATCACAAAGGTCCACTCTGCAGACACACTGGGAATGGCAATAATCAGCTCATTGTCTAAATACTGCCAGCCATCATCAGAGATCTTCTTAGCAATCCACTCCAAGTGCGGCAAAATAGCCTCCACCTCCTATTGTCACCAACGAGGGTTCCCTGTAGGGAAGGCCGCCTACACAATCATGACCACCCACCTCTAATACCCAGGTAGCGGGCGAGGACCAATATCTGCATACACAAATAAAGATTCCATCAGTCTATGCATATAATCATATAACTATCAACCAGCTCAACCACACTATGTATAAATATGAACACAAAAACATCAGACATAAATACCAGATAGTCCCCATTCCTAGCCTGGAGTTCGCGGCATCTCAAGGTCCCCATGATAGTCCATACCCGCATACAGGTACTCCTCAATAACCACTGGAAGCTTCTGCCACTACTATAGTATCTCATCTATAAAGAAGCGACCCACTCTACTGCTGCCCTCTCACACCATCATCTGGCACCACCTACGCATATGCGGCTCCCGTGGACCACTATCCTACACTGGCTGGTGCAGACATAGAGTAGGTACTTTCTCAAAGAAAAAAGCACACAAGAAGGAGCCAAAACAAAAGCCTCCCCCAGATGCCCTTACATGGTTCAGCTGACGCCGAACCACCAAAAGGTACATCTAGGCCCATCCATAGTAAGTGTCCCTCATGGCATGCTCTACCATCTGCAGCTGCCCTCCAGATATCTTGTGGCTCCCCGTGGAAGCCAACATATGTATCAACATGGTCGCAATAACACATTTCAACAACTCCTTAATGACACATGTCAATATGTGTCAGTCGCACACATACGCAGCCAGGTAACAATGCCTATCACACAGCTCCTCCAGTGTCTCCCCACGAGACAATACTGGCACCAAATCACCAACGACTCCCAACATTGGGAGCATAGTAAAAAAATAAAAATTGGACAACATAATCTCAATACGTTTCCCCTGGATCATGAAGGCCTCCTCCCCAATATCCTGAAAGCTTACTAGAGTCTGCAGTAGTAGACGCAAGCTCTTCATAAGAGGAATCGGCATAAACTTCAATAATCCACAATGGGCCAGTACACCACGCACATTCCCAACCTATAATGCCACCTCCCAGAGGTCTTCACAGTCTCTCTCATGCCACTTAATCATAGGCATCCTGCACAAGCAAAACACATCTGTCAGCCATAGCTTTCAGCAAAAAGGCCACCTAGGGACCAGGTTGCACCTGTCTAGCCAAAAAGAGCGACCAGGTCACTCAAAACAACCTCACAGGTGCGACCTAGTCGCTCTTTTACCCATGAAATGTGACACCTTTCTGGTAGAGACCCTAATAGGCTCACAGAGGAACCCCAGGTGAGCGAATTCAAAATGTAAACCACTGAAAAAGATAGATTTTGCAAGAGCTCTTACCTACAAGTCATGGATCTCAAAACCATCGGTCAAAACAGGAGAAATCAGAAACAAAAATTTAGGGACCACCTCTCCAACTCAGCAGTGAACAATGACAATGACACCTCACATAGTGGTCCACACCCATTTATAGGCCCCATTGGCCTATTTTCTTCTTTTTCGCATAACCAGGCCATACAGAGTCCATTTGGGACATCGTTCACACCACCAGTTTCATAATTCCACCCTCTATATTTTAATGAGACCATCATCTCATGTTTAACAAGTAATTTTTGGGACCACTTCCTGAGATTTACCTCAGTTTACATACAACATGGTGATGTAAGTGTCTGTGGACCTGTACTTGCATCACACCTTCCTACCGCAACTCATGCGGGACTCCGGACCATCTCCCAGAAGGCACATCATTTTATTTCAACATATAACTATCAAATCCATCCACGGCACCTTATGCAGTTTTTTGTACCACCACCTAGAGGATGGATCATTTCTTTTACATGCATTTGGCATATAACTACCTTTGGACTTGCACTCACACCATATGTAGTCAAGCCCGTCCACCACAACCCATACACAGGACTCTCCTGATGTCTCTCCGAGATCCACCTCAGTTTGCATGCCTTTGCCACACCATCTCATGTGCCTCTACCGCGATCTATCCCGTGCATGTATGGTTATGTTCAAGAGCTACCTGATCCATCCATACTGCATGGATGACCTTTGGACCACTGTCCATTGTCCCGACATGGGGGCACCTTCAATGCCCCCTTGATCGCTTGACCATACTCGAGTTTCTGTTAAGCTCTTTTATGACTCCTAAAAGAATGAAAATATTGTTGAGCATCGTTGCTTCCTTTCTTGCTCATTAAAGTATAAGAAACAACGTCTACATCATCTCATTTATCTCCCTTTGCGGACTATGTAGAAAACCACCTGAAAAGGACCACCTTGGCACATTCAAGCCAAGATTGTTCCCCTCTACATCCTTTTATGCTTTCTCAGGCAGAGGGGCCGAACTTTATGAAAAATCTCACCATGGGTTGTCGTTAAGCTCTTTTCCAGCCTTCTCATTAAGAAAATATCATCGAGCAAACTTGGTCTCATTCATGCTCATAAAAGTATCTGAATGACCATCCAGTCAGTACAGGTTTAACATTTTCCATCTTGATTGGACTACTAATGGTAAAGAAGTCCCTCATCACCTAAAGGATGGGCAAGATCTCATGTGCATAATTTTAACCTTTTTTGGGTACAGGAGACTATTAAAAAAAAAGATCCCCCATTGGAGTCTTCTTCGTGCTTTCAAACTCTCCAAAATTGAGAACACAAATGAGCATTTATTTTCTCAGGCTCGCCAAAACTCCATGAGATCGTACCATAATGGTGTCCCTAGACACCACCCCACATATAACAGTTCAGTAGCATTCCCACTTTGGGTCACCTTTTTTTGGAGTACTCTGCGATGTGTCTTCCTTGGATTCCTTCAATACCAAAAGTGTCTACCTCCCCCAAGTATTTCCCATCTGCAGTTACATTCCCAATATTACAGCTATGAACCCTTTCCCATGAGTCAGTTTCATTTTCTTCCTAGTCTGCCATGCCGTCATACTATGAACAAAGGAAGATTGTGTCCACTACACTCCCCCTGCCCTTGTTTCACCCCCCTCTCCCCCCATTCAGTGGGTCAGTCCTCAGATTGTCTCACATCTTTCGGTTATCTCCCTTGAGCTTTTGGCCAAGGAAACACCATTGCCTTGGTTGGTTGGAGGTCTCCCTCTGTTGATGAAAACACACATATTCCATAGGATAGACCCAGAGGTCCCTGTATCATAGTTTCATTGACCTCATTGATGAGTTCCTTGGACCACTTGAGAGGAGCCCTTAGTGCCTCTCGGGATGGTTGTTTCTCACGTGCTCGACTCTAGCTACATCATCACACCATTGAGATTTGTACAGGGTATTGGTCTGTATAGTATCCGATCGAATACCCTAGATGTCACTTGACTCTAGAACATTGATGAGTCTATTTGAGGGACCCCAACAGGTTCATGTCCCTTGTGATTTCCAGGTTGCGTTATAGACAGTGTTCAGAATCCCCAGTAGTGCTTCTATATAGATTTATGATTGCTGCAGCATATTTGTATCACAGAGACTCTGACTCTATGTCAGTGGGTCCCTACAACTATGTACTATTCTAGATCTAGAAGGCCATCAGTCATGAAGATATAGCATTCCATGAGAATGCCATGGGTCCAGTGTAGCAGTTCTTTAGATCAGTACTGTATTCAACCTCTTCTTGAGGAAACCACTATGTATCATCAGTTTTACATGATCGGCTCTTGCATTTTAGAGCTTAGATCACATTATTATTTTGACATTGTTACGAGCATGGGGATTCCTGCCTCATCCATATACATGTCACACATTATTTATATCTCACCCATAGATGGGAACCATATTAATACAAAAACCAAAAGCCACCATGCCCTAGCCCTGGAAGCACCACCTCTCCCAGAAAATCCTATGATGTTCATCGGCCATACGATGAGCTCCTGCCCTCACACATCAAGGGGCAATTTGTTAACCCAAAAAATCCCTCAATGAGCTCTACATGACCTACGCCACCCAAATACATCTATGTACGACCCTCATTTGATCCCCACACCCCTACAAAGGCTCAAAAATATGAAAAAGGGCTTAAAAACCCGAAAAAGAGCCAAAATAGCTCTCATAGGGGCTAAAACCTCCAAAAAGGGGATAAAACCCCTCAAAGGAGATTAAAACCCCCAAAGGAGCTAAGAAATGGGCGAAAGGGGCTTAAAGCCCAAAAAGGGGCTAAATCCCTAGCCAGGGGCTTAAAACCCTAAATCTCTAGAAAAAAGCTATAAATAGAGGGGTGGGGGTCACTCTCAAAACACTCCTTCTCTCTCTATCGTTATGCTACCCATGTGAGTGCCTTGAGACCCTTTTCCTCTCAAGACATTCACCCTCCCTCTTCTCCATTGCTCCATAAGATAAGCTTCCATCCCAAAGAGAGATGTGCATCCAAAGCTAGGGCATGGTGGCCCATTTCCATCCAAACAGAAAGTAACCATTTTTTTTCATTGTTATTTTAGTTTGCTAGATTATTTTAGCTACAAATTTGTTCTCTAATGGTTTTCTATAGGTTTTCCCTTTGATTTCTTGTAGCCATAGTTTGTTTCCTAACCATTTCATGCAGGGTTTCATAGCTTAGTTCTGGAATTGTTTTGCAGGTTCTCTTCCAACCAACATGAACCCTACCCTTCCATCCTATAGATGAAAGGTAGTTGTTCCTGCCTGTAGCTAGGGTGAAATCCCTACTACAAGCTCCATTGGAAGGCAGCCAAGACGATCCTTTAGTACATTCAAGGAAGTACATCCTATGACATTCACTATGCTGCAGATTTTGAGCTTGAGTTAGTCAGTTTTATAGATTCAGATTGGGAAATGGATTACATAGATCGGAAGTCTGATTCCAGGTACGTATTTATGTTTGGTGGTGGCCCCATTAGCTGGTCCAAGAAAAAGTAGGTCGGCATTGCATTGTCTTCAACAGAGGCCGAGTACAATGGAGCAGTGAATGCTTGCATCCAAGTAGTTTTGTTGCAAGGAATTCTTTGAGAGTTTGAGATTGGTAGTGCTTTGTCTGCATTCATATTTTGTGAAAACCAAAGTGCAATCAAGATCTTCACAGATCCAGTTCAGCGGTAGAGGACCAAACATGTTGATATTCACATGCACTACATCACGGAGTTGGTGCATGATAGGACCATTGTTCTGCAATACTGCCCTACATATGAGTAGATTGTAGATATCTTCACCAAGAAATTTACTGAGAAAAATTTCATTTACCTCTGTTCACTATTGGGGGTGATTTCATTAGGGTGGTCAGTTACTTCTTTAGTGTTCATCTTGAGGGGGGGTTTCCCACTGGGTTTACCACTGGGTTTTCCCTCTTTCCTCACTTAGCATTTTATTTGAACATTTTAGAGTTACTTTTTTTACAGGGTGACCTATGGCCTTTTTTGCCAGGGCCCTAGAATTTTATGCATTTTATTTTACTCCTTCACATGAGTATAGCTCAAGGGGGGGTATTGGAGCCATTATCGAACCCACACAACTATTTGGTCAATTTTGTCCTAATTACCCACTATCCTAAGCTTATTGACTCAAATTGGCATCAGCATCAGCACGACTAGCACACTCAAGGCATCATCATCAGCACACCCACACCCTCCTTCAATAAAGGAGGCCAACTAAGACTTCTCCTTCAATAGGGGAGGCTAACTAGGTTTCCTCCTTCAATCAAGGAGCAAATATGGGGTGATATGAGTGTCATAAGTGTGCCAAATAGTTAAGTTAATTTCGTTTCACCTAAAAATAAGTTAAGATGAGTTGGAAAGGCGGCTCCCTCATGTCCTTGTCTATTTTGGGCTGATGTGAGTTAACTAAAGTGAATTAAGGTGCCTCCAACAACTTCTGGTGACTAGTTTCAGTTCAGTTCACTTCATCAGAGCTGACTTGAGTTAGTGATGTGCCCCTACCTACTAATTGACATGCAATTGAGTTCTATTTAGTTAGACTTAGTCATTATTGCACTCTGATTCAATTAGGACTCAGTTAGAGTCAATCATGGCTAGATTAGTGGTTAATTGGTGTGTTTAGTGTGGCTAATGGATAGTTAAGCTACACCCATCCATGCAATTCGAATGACCTCTAGTGAATTCGAATTGTATTGCATTCATACAAGTTTGTATGACATTGTATCATTGCACATTATTTATTATTGAATATACAGCTGCTACCTCCTATTGCAGTGTTGTTAATGTCAGTTTCATGTGTAAATTGTCTTGAATCTATTGTAATATTGTGCTTAGTCTCAATATTGTTGTGACTAAATTTAATAGAAGGTTGTCGAGGAGGGCATCGACGGTGAGGGTCTAAAGACCCAAAATGATGGGGGTTCCCCCTAAGTCGTGAGGATGAACATGGTGGATCAATGGTGGCTTGTGGTTGTAACTGGTAATGAATTTTTGGACCCTGGTTTAAATCAGCTTCCTAGTGGTTCACAGGTAGTCACTTGGCCACCAAGGCTATTGGAAGACAATGCTTTGGATTTTTCCTTACAAGGGTGTATCTAGTCAATCGAAAGGGGTAGTTGCCCATTTTTCTTAGCAACTCCTCTCATTGGCCAGCTACTTTGGGGTTCTTGTGGTACTCCTCACAATGAATTTTAGGGAAAATCCCAAGTACTTCCCATAGTTGTTGTGGTTGAGATTTGTGTCCCAAATAGAAATATTATTAAGTAAATTGGTTACTTTTATGGTTTCGCTCGAGGTCATGAACCGAGTTTTGTTGGATTATTTGGTGTGAGTATGTGCACTTTTGTATGAAATTGTTACTTTTACTTTCAATTATGCAATAAGAAAATAACACTAGTTTCCCTGCAAGAAACAAGAAAAGGGATTGAACCAAAACATATTTTGAAAGGTAAAAATAAATCAAAACAAATTGGAAGACAAACAGTAATAATGGGTCATTGACTGTAATTTTGTGAACCAGTAGTGTGACTACCCCACTTTTGTATCCTTCAAATCCAAGAGGGAGTCCTGGGCTCTCATCAAAGTGGAAACACGTCCACCCGTAGATCCACACGTCATACCCCAAATGCCCGGTTCTCAACAAGGAGGATGTGAACGCCATGAAACCCCCAATGGTATCCACTCCCCATAGCTTCCAAGGTCACTTGTTTTTAATGGAAAATAACAATAACAAAAATGGATTCCTATCAATAAGCTTACTGAACCCCCCGTCTTATCTTAGCAGACCCCGAAGGGTGATGACTAAGTAGAGGCGGAGGGGCTAAATAAGAATGTTAATTTCTAGCTTTTAATAATGAAAGACAGAATTTAAAATTGTAGAAACTAAATTAGAAATAGACAGATTGCATGTAATAGTCAACCAGTGGGGAATGGGTCATTCATTTAGGAAAAACAGATGTAAAATTGGATAAAAAGGGATAGCTCGCTTCTAACTACTGGACAGTGGCGATTGAGTCGCACAGATAGGCCACACAGTAGCGACTGGATCACTTTTGCTACAAACAAATCCGTGACTATGCCGTAGGAGGAAAGACACACCTTTCGCGGCTGAAGTCGCGACCTGGGTCATGGGCTTTGGCCCAAAAGCAGTGACCGGGTGTTGGTTTTCAGCCCAAAAGTAGCGACTAGGGCCAGAACTTGAGAAAATTAAAAAATGTGTCGATAGTGACTGACAAGGACAGGAACTGGTTCCCTATAGACTCATATCGGCCTCGTGGGGTCTGACAGGGGACCGTTGTGGAGAAAAATACCAAAAATACCTACAAAACAAGTGATCCATTAGGATCAACTAGTATGGTCGCCAAAACTATAGCCCGATTTTCACCCTGGCTACATGCAAAAGCACCTCCCTTTCGTCAAAGGGACAGAAGGGTAGAGTTCAATGGAAACAAGAGCTACAATAAACAAATAACATTAGTAACAACAAACAAATAAGGACGACTGTGCTAAAACTTAAAATAAAACCAAGAAAATTATACCCGTGTTTGAAAATGAGCCACCATACCCTGATCTTTGGATATGGACTACCTCTACACAGGATGGATGGTATGGAGGATGCCTCAACATACGGGATGGGGAATGGCACTGCTATCAAATGATGGTTGGATGGTGTAAGTATTTTGAGAAGAGTGGGTTCTCAATGTACTCACTGATTTGAATAATGAAAAAAGGGCATAAGAATCTTGTTGATGGGGACCTCCACCCTATTTTTATAATGATTTTTTGGCCTTATCTCTCTTTTATATTTTTGGAACCCTATTTATGGTTTTAAACCCTATTTAGGGTTTTTAGCCTCTTTTCTGTGTTTTAGCTCTTTTTTGGGTCTTTATGCCCTTTTATGGGTTTTTAAGCCCTTTTATGGGTTTTTAGGCCCTTTGTAATTTTTTGAGCTTTTTGAGAGAGAATAAGGGTAAACCATAGGTGTCACTACAACAAAACCCTATGATTAGCGTCTCTTTTAGCTTCCTTTTTAGCGTCCACAATCACTTTAGTTTATTTTTCATCATTTTTTGGACAAAGTGGAATTTTTTCCATGGAATGGTGCTTTTAATGGCGTTATTTGCATCTCTTTTTAAAATTTGGCTCTATTTTGGACACTAATTGGAATCCCAATTAGTGTCCCAATTAGCATCCTTATTAGCGTCCCAATTAATGACCCAGTTAGCGTCCTAATTAATGCCCCATTTAGCATCCCAATTAGTGTCCCTTTTTGAAAGTTGGGGCTATTTTGGATGATAGTTAGCATCCCCATTAACGTCCCAATTAACATCCCAATTAGCATCCCCATTAGAATCCCAATTAATGTTCCAATTAGCATCCCAATTAGCATCCCAATTTGAGTCCCTTTTTAAAAGTTGTTGGTATTTTAGATGCTAATTAGAATCCCAAATAATGCCCCAATTAGCATCCCAATTAGTATCCCAATTAGAATCCCAATTAGCTTCCCAATTATAATCCCAATTAGCATCCCAATTATCGTCCATGTTTAAAACTTGGCACTATTTTGAACGATAATTATCATCCCAATTAGCGCCCACAAAAGCATCCCATATAACGCCAAGAATAGCCTCCAAAAAAACGTCCTCAATAGAATAACACCATAAATTAAACACTGGTTAGCGACAGAAATTGCGCCATGAATTTCGACAGGAAGAACATTTAGCATAGCGTTAAGTATAGAGTCATTAATTGCACCTAGAAAACATCCAACATAGCACCAGGTATATTGCCTGGAATAATGCCAGAAATTTCGAAAGGAACCTCGCTAGGAATTGCACTAGGTTTAGAGCTAGGAATTGTGTTCAGAAAATGTCCAACATAATGTCAGATATATCAATGTCAATGTCAATGATCGTGATTCATGTGATAGTACTTTTTGGATCTTGATTTATCGACCAAGGGTATGCTGTCTAATTTCTTGACAAATTTATGTTGATTCAGGATGATCTTCCTCGTACTACATGCTTCTACTAGGCTCTTGAAAGCAATGATCTCAGGGGGAGGGGAAGGAGCACCCCCTCCAGCGACCATGAATGCTGGAAATGTGCAGACCTAAACTGAGGAGGCATCGTGTGGGATTAGGAGCAACAAACTCGGGAGCAAAAAAAATTATAATGAGATTGTTCATACATAAAATTTTAATAAACATATATTTTTATAAAAATAAAATAATAAAGATCGTCATTTATGGGAAAGGTTGCTAAACTTTAGCAATAGTCTAAATGTCAAAGGTTTTCTATTTTTTATGGTTTCTTTTTCTAGTTTGTTTTTAACATAATACGGTAGAAATTTTAGATTAATTATTGAAAAATAATATAATAATGGTTAAACTTACATAATTTTGGTGTCAGTCATGTATTTGAGGATGCCAAATCCATTTATGCATTCAAAAACTTGATTTGGACACTTCAAAATTCATATTTAAAAAAAAAAAACTAATCTCGATAATAAAAAAATCACCAAAAAATACAAAATGTCTAACAAATAGACTAATACAATTTTTTTATATCCATAAGACATACAAAATTACAAAAAAATATACAAACTACCACAAAAGACATCTGACTCAAGAAATGATATATCACCTTGTCCAGGATTGACTAAACCCATATGAACTTGAAAATGAGCATACAAAAACTAAAGGAATCTGATGAAACTAAAAGATGACATTCAAAGTCCATACTATTGAGAGAAATTCAACATAGCTATGTTTATTTCAACAAAAATCATGCTTTCTCGGTTCATATGTCCACTTAACTGAACCATAACCCTTCTAAATATAACATATATAGGAACATGCATTAAACATAATAATACTAAATACTTAACAAGGCATGCAAAACTCAACCGCCCATGATTTTTTCCAACTATAGCATGAATGGCCGCAATCTTCAAATTGGACACACTCAAAGTGAAAAAGAAACACAATGAGACTGCTTGTTTTAATAGTATACATTTGGAGGAAGAAAATAATTAATACTCATTTCATTATAACAACATTTCCATCAAAATGCTCACATGAATCTCAACAATTAAAGTTTTTCAAATTTATTATTGTATTCTCTAATGTATTGAAGAAATATACCCTTATAAAGTCCTTTCACTATGAGAAAAAAATGACATTTTGTTGTAATATATACTATTTTTATAATGTTATAATGTTGTGCAAGTGGTAGCATACATGGTCGATATTCATGAAAGTTTCGAGCTTTGTTAACAAATGGTCATTGGAAAATTGCAAGAAATCTATCATGTGCTTTTTGTAAGTTGGTTATTATTTGTATGCATTCATTCAACTTCATTCTAATCTAAGACATGCTATTGGATTTTTGGGAACCTATGTTTGGAGAGAGTTGTAATTCTCAAGATGAGGGACCTATGATCATATGGGATGCTTGCATAAAATCATTTCAGAATGAAATATTAATAGAGTCTAAGAGTTGATAGTTCCATGTACAGAGCCTATAGATGATGTTAGATAAATAGTTTAATTTTACAAAGATATAATCATAAGTTGAGATGAAATTTCTCACTAGTTCACCACTAATTTAAGATCCAATGATCCTATAATAGGGCATAATAAAACACACATGATAATGAAACACAAATAAAAATAACAAGGCCATAAAGATTTAAAACATACAAACTTCAATTCTTGAATTTTTTGTGGCCTAATTTAGGGCAAGGAGATCATGGCATGGAGAGACATGGAAAAAATATATAAGTTGGTTGGGTAAAAGTCATGAATGTCGTTGGTTAAATGCACCCAAAAAATTGTATAAAATTATTATAATGCCTCATACTGCACATTACCTTTCAAAACTTGTAACGCTCTCTAGATCCCATATCCCCAACTATCACCACACCATTATTGATCATCAACGAAAAACAAAACAAAAAATTCAAAGTGAAGATAGTAGCGAAAAACAAAGCAAAAAAATTGAATTGGAGATAGTAGTTGCATACATGCTTAGTTGGATTCTAATTATAAGGGTCATGGATGACTTATTAAATTATCTCAATATAGTGCAATGTAATGTAGAAATATTGTGTAGGGTTCCCTAAGAAAGGGAGAGAATATCATTCTGAGCTATTCTTGGATATAGAACCCCCAATAGGTCTATCATAATCGCCACTAGAAGGGTATGTGGTTCAATAGAATGAAAGATCAACACAACATTTTAATTTCTCCATAAACCTTCACTTGGATTTATTTATATGTTATTCCCCATAAACTGTCACATCCCCATCCCTTAGACCGGCGAAGAGGACGCGACCATCACCGAAGCATATGGGCATAGGGGCGAACAACCCCATGAACATCAACAAGGATAAATGCTGAAATTAAAAGCTTAACATGATGCATAACAGGGATGCTAAGACATACAAGCAGATGCATAATCTAGCATACAGGGATTCATAATTCCTAGGAACATCAATATACAGCGGAAGCAACACATATGCATTTCCAGCATTCATCATGTTCATCATAACTCATTAAACATCAATATAATTGCAGAGATGGAATAGCAACGGTACTTACCTTTTGATGAAGAAGCCCGCAACCAGTTACGTCGCTGCAACGTTCCACCCAACCATAAACCAGCTTGCTCATCAATCTCTCAGCAATGCTGCCACCCCCGAGCTGGGTATGATTCCTCCAAGGATAAGGGTCAATGCAGGCTTACACATAGCCAGGGGACACACTCAACAAACCAACATAGCTGGGTTTATCAGGCCATCAACAGACTGGCCAAGCTAGCACAGTCCAAAGGACAACCACTACATACCAGCAGCAAAACAACCCTTCACATCCCTGTAAAGAAGCAAAGGCGACCAGGGATAATCCCAAACAAATGATGAGCACAGCTCAAGCCCACAAGGCAACACAGAGTTGTTCTTGGCCCTACCGTGGCCAAAACAACTCGGCTGCAACCCAAAACCAGGGTACTCCAGCAGCCAAAAACACACAATGAATGATAGCAGCAATCCATAGTCCCAAAATAGGGAAACTCAGACAACAGATTGGAAATCAACAGTGGCCCAAAACAAAATTGACCATCACAACCAACAAAACGTGGGGGAGACAACAGCCCCAAAACACAAGCAGTGAGCACGGCTCACAACATGGGAAAACAACCCCCAAACAGTCTGTGCGTGAGAGCACTTCCACCAAACCGCAATGCATAGAGGGAGACATATACATGGACCACAAATTAGTAAGGGAACTTACACACAGTCCCTAAGTGCGAGATGGCTCCTGTACCGAGAATCCCAAGAGACGGCCATGATTTCTCTTGCTCCCTACGTGAGCAAAACCAATGCAGAATCCCTACGCGTGAAGAGGAACAACAATGGCTCTGTGCGTGAGGAATGCACCAAATCCCCGTGCGTGAGCATGAACAGACCATGACTCTGCTCGTGAGCAGGGACCAGACCATGAAGAAGATGGCGGTGGAGGTGGAGACCGGGTACGCATGAGGAAGAACAGAAGCGGTGGTAAGAATGGAGACCAGGCGTGAGAGAAACGATGGTTCTCCGTTCGGCATGCGTACCATCTGAACTTACAGCAGCCTTCCAAAATTGACGCCTCCCCATGCCCATGTTTCCTCATGAAATAACTGCCCCCAACTAACAAAAATCAAAACATTGAAGAGGTTGACAAGGGAAGATGTCATAAACACTGCAAGGTGGCAACACATGGGTTTTTCCCCCATAGATCAAGGTTTGACATCCCCCACCCCTTATCCTTTGGAACCATGCCCTTTTCATTCAACATTGCACTACCGTAGCTGGTTGTGGTTTTATTTTTAATTGATGTGCATATTTACATGATGCCGAATTATAATGTGCCAAACGGCATGATAACCATTGGCAAATATTCCCATTGCCAAAACACACACACAACCAGATCGATGGTGGGGCTTTTTCCTTGAGCTCCTCACCACGATTAATGAAAATATATACATCATGCAAACGGGGTCAAAACCAGGGACATTAAATTCCCCTCCCCCTTGGAGTAACACCCTCCTCGGTGTTCCATTACATATATAAACAATACATATATAATTGCACATCAAAATTTCAAAATTGCATATCTATCCCACGTTCAATCATCTACTTTGAACGTTCAAGACCAATCCCCTCGGCTTCCATGGACTTCTCCTACTGGTTCTCAGCTTCCAGCTCATCCCGAAGTCTCGAAACTTTGTGGCCATTGCCTTCATCATGTTCCCTCCTTGGGCAGTCCCGACATAAATGATGGCCTCCGCAGTTCCAGCATCTCACTGGCTGCTTCATCTTTACCTGCTCAATTTCCTTTGAGTCTTCATGCCTGGACCATTTCCTATCGGTTCGCTTGGACGAATGTCCCATCGCTGATCCACCTTCCTTTCCCTTGCTGATTGCTCCCAGAAGGCTTTTCACCTCCCATTGC
>LPNX010386213.1:707149-724624 GCA_001517045.1 Pseudotsuga menziesii | reverse complement strand
ATATATAATCAAAAGGCAAGAGAGAGCAGTAAGAGTCTTTCCCCTCTTTGTTTTTGTTCCATCTTGGAACCCACACCACTGCCGTGGCTTTTCATGCTCTCAGCCCCTTTCACTTTACCGTGAATGCTGGACCAATCTCTCTTGGTCATGACATTTAGTGTCTTTGGTCTATTCCAGACCTCTAAACCATGGAGTCTCTCCACATGGTTTGTCTCGGATGCTAGGACTCCCCCGTCTTACTAGCACCTTTTTCATTACCGCTCATTCCAAGCTTTCTAGGAAATTCACATGTCCACATGCATCTCTAGGATGCTCTTATAGTCCTCGCTTCCAGTGACACCTATATCCAAACATTGAATGAATTCACATGTTTAGTTTATTCTTATCGGTTTTATCTCTAGAACAATAGCTTAAAACATCCTAACCAAATCATATACACATGTATTTTCATAAGCAAAAGAATCCAATACTTATATGTATTGTACCTTTCCTCGTTCGTCCACAGGATCCTGCTTCGCTTTGCAAGCCTTGGGATCGCCTATGGACTTAGATGTTAGGTTATCACACAGGCTTCTCCTCAATATCAAATAATTAATGTCCAGCCAGTACATCCTCATGTCGACTGGGCTTGGAACTTTATCATGACCATTTCTAGGTCTAGAATCTACTATGGATCCCCATGCATATAACATCCCAACATACACTTATATCAACAATAACCCTTACTCCGCAACCCCTCACAACAACCATTTACCATTTTACCTTTCACCTTTTATCCTGTCAACACAAGCAACACAAGCAATGCAAGCAAACTCATCAGCGTTATTGCTCAAAAACTGTAATCACATTTCTCATCATTCACTATCAAGTATTGAGACACCAGAAGTGTGCCCACTCCCTAGGGTGTAATCAATATCGACAGCCCTTTCATGACTCAACATTGGAAAAGTGTGCACCCATTCCCGGTTTGTGCCATACAGGCCCTATGCATACTCAAGCAATCGGTCATAATGGATATTAAATCAAAACATGTTCTCCATATGGAATTTAATAATTAAACATGCATAGAAAGGGTCACAGAACACTTATCCATTTACCGTCGTTGTATGCCTTTGTTAAGGAGGAAGGGAGGCTCCTTCCCTAAGTTAACAATCCCTCAGTTATCCACCCCAACTCCTTTTTACATTTCACATTCACACATGTCTTACCGACATAACCCATACCATCTCACTCATGTTATCACCAAACATGCAGTGCAGATGAGACATTTTCAAAATGTCCAATGGCGTTTCACCCGAAACCCATTTTCAAGGGAGAAACTTCCCATGACGTTTGGCTCTTGCAGGTCATCACACATGATCTTCCTGCAGTGTGTATCCCTGACACATTCATCAAATAGCCAAACAGTCAATCATTACCTGATACTACAATCCAAATTGACCGTTCCATAACCAAACAATGACATTAGCAATCAAATTCATTAGGAATTTGCAATTCTATCTACTACAGAAATTGACTTGTTCCATTGTGGGTTTCTTGTAAGTAGCACTACTATGCCCATTACAATTTTATGCTTACTATCATAACATGAATACCCACTTACCATGCATCCCTCCTGACACAATCTTACACAAGCCAACAGTGATTAGTAGTCGTCAGCAATTCCTTTAAATTCAAAATTCACAATTCAAATTTAACAATCCAACTATTATGCACATCAACTATTTTCACAACCATGAGACTCTTCTCATAAAGTTTGGCTCTTTTTACATGGTAGATTCTGGCATTGGTCAGGGTCTTACCTCTCACTGCCATGCCCGAAATAATCTACCTGAAACCTAAGCTTCAATCAACCAAACACAATCTTATGCAAGCCAATAGTGGCTAGTGGTTGTCAGCAATTTCTTAAATTTGAAATTCACAATTCAAATTTAATAAGCTTTTTCACATGGTAGATTCTGGCATTGGTCAAGGTCTTACCTCTCACTGCCATGCTTGAAATAATCTACCTGAAACATAAGCTTCAATCAACCAAACACTTGGTAAGTATGGATGCATATAACCTTTTCATTGCTACAACCATCACTGAAGCATTTTCAGAATTTATAAAATTCAAATACTTCCAGCTGTTAGTGACATCAATATTCTCAAGCTCATTTACTTTATGCAATCATTATCATATTAACATTGCAAGGTGTAGTCATATCATTCATGCAATTAAATGAAATGTTTAGATACTCCTTACTTCACAGGCGTATCACTTATACCACCTTGCTCTTCCATATAGCATTTCTGGTGGCCAATTGATCATGACTATCCTGCATTCATAACAACCTTTGAAACAGTTCCAGAATCATCATCAATTCATCATTTCAGTCATTAGTCATTCATAATATCACACGCATTCATCTCGATGCATTCAACATACCATGCATGGCCTAACCATGTCCACTTCATATAGGATGCATTACTATAATCAATATCATCAACATATATAGGCATGACACCTTTCTACATTCTAGTATTCACATGGTATGAGGTCTCTTACCTTTACCAATCCATGGAATTTGTCATAAGCAAATTCTTACCTGCATGGGTCGGACTTACATCCTTGTCATGACCAATTTAGTTGGTCCTTTGCAGGAGATTGCAGGATTTGCTCACCAACTTTTGTTATGGACTTGTTTCCTTATCCCTTGCTTCATAGGGTTGCTGGTCACATCTGTCAGCATCAGTAACATATTCAGCTAGGTCCATGTCATCATTGGTTTCCCCACTAATGCCAACATCAAAGCAATGGTTATCATTAGTGGTTCATTATATATAATTTCCAATATTCTTACCAACATGCAATATCCTATGCATGCAATACCTATCCTCATGCATTTCAAGCATAAACTTAGGAAATGTAGTTATAATCAGCAAGACAGGGTTTTAATAAAAACTTCCCTTTTCAAGTCTTTCATCCTGGCATGGAACTACTCTTCCACACAGCAGCTGATTGACTTCATAGTCCTTGCTACCCCTAGGCATGCAACTATCCAGATTTTTCCATTTGATAACAGCGGCCATCATCAGCACTTTACTGCTTCATGCTCAGATTCTGGTCACTTATCCTTGTTCCCTACTAGATAATCTTTCCAACGCCTGTCCACATGCTTCATTCTGACCCCGGATGTGAAAACCACACCACTTGTAAGAATGAAGACTTTCACCAAGTCTCAGGCAAAACACACAACTGTATTTTGGTCCAGAATGCTAACTTCAGCCACCTCATTTCCGATGCACCATTCATCTTTTATGAATTTTGGGTTTAACTAATTTTCCCAAAACATATAATTTTCTTTTCACATGCACGACTGTCTCAAAGGACGACGGGGGTTAAGGGGACTGGTTTTCGCGCAATCTGGAGCATAAGTTCGTTGCTTCTTTTCTCATTTTCAGCCCTGAAAATTCACTGTAAAAACTGCTGAAAATTCCACCGAAAAATAGTCAAAATTCGCTGGTTAAACCCCATGGAAAACCCAAATTTTCCTTGAGCAGAATCAGGTCTCATTTCCACTAACCATCCATAGAATCAGCTCTCGGAACCCTTATCCCGTCCGCTGAATCGGCTCTCGTTTCACTAGATCTTCCGCTGAATCGGCTATCAGAAGCTTTAATCGTTCCGTGGATTATAAACTCATCGGCTGTCGGAAGCTTTTGTGCTTTGGGTGGTTTAGTCATTTAGGAAGCCGCAATGGCGGAACATGATCTCTTTCTTCTTCCGATCGGCAGCACAACCTAATCGGCGTCGGCAGACTTTCTACATCGGAAGACTTAGTGCTTTCACTTCCACAACGACGGCACACAAACCACTTTCTCTTCTGATTGGCCGCTCTTTACTTAAAGAAATTTTAATTCGGGCGTCGGCGGCCTTTTGGATCGGAAGCCTTAATGCTTTCGCTTCCACAATGGCGGCTCGTGAAACACTTTTCCTTCCGATCGGTAGTTGTTTACTCGAAATAATTTTTAAACTTTTATACGGCGTCGGTGGTCTTTCTCATCGGCTGGCTAATGACTTTGGCTTCTGCAACGGCGGAACGCCAAACCACTATTTCTTCCGACTGACCACTGTTTTCCTTACTTAGAAAAATTTTAAACTTTTCGGCGTCGGCGGCTTTTCACATCGGAAGGCTTAGCACTTTGGCTTTCGCAACGGCGGACGCACGAGCACTTTCTTCCTCATCGGACGCCTAGTTGCTTTTACATCCGCAACGGCAGAAGTCCAGTTCATTAACTCTTCTGCAACGGCGGAAGTTCACTTCGCCAACTCTTCTGCAATGGTGGAAGTTCACTTCGCTAATGGTTCCGATTGGGGAACACTTAGACAAAAAAAAAATTCAAAATTTTTCCTTTCTTCTTTCCGCCGAATATAACACATGTCGGCGGTCGGACCACTTTCTCGTTGGATGCTTAGTTGCTTCTTCATCCGCAACGGCGGACGTCAATCCACTAATTTCTTCCAACGGACACCGAACACTTAGAAATTTTCCAAAATTTTTCCCTTCGACTGTGCTCCATCGGACGTGCTTCCATCTAGCCTTCCACAACGGTGGAAGTCCGTTTCACTAATCCTTCTTCCACAGCGGAAGTAAATTCCGTTAACTCTTCTGACTGTCTAACACTTCGAAAAGATTCGGGGAATTTCCTTCCAATTTTTCCTTCGGTGGACATGCTTCCACCCAACCCTTCCGCTTCATCAGAAGTCAATCCCACTAACTCTTCCGCCACAGCGGAAGTATTTCCACTTAGTGCTCCGATGAGCCACTGTTCAAATACTTAGAATTTTTTTTGGAATTTCTCCATTCATCCACTATCATCAAATTTCCTGATTGCTACTATTCTGCTGGACATAGAAGGTAATTCTACCTTCTGTCATTGCATCCTCTTGGCCCATAGAGGCCCGTTGTTGCAACCTTGAGCTCTAATACCATACTGTCACGTCCCCATCCCTTAGACCGACGAAGAGGACACGACCATCACCGAAGCATACGGGCATAGGGGCGAACAACACCATGAACATCAACAAGGATAAATGCTGAAATTAAAATCTTAACATGATGCATAACAGGGATGCTAGGACATACAAGCAAATGCATAATCTAGCATACAGGGATCCATAATTCCTAGGAACATCAATATACAGCGGAAGCAACACATATGCATTTCCAGCATTCAACATGTTCATCATAATTCATTAAACATCAATATAATTGCAGAGATGGAATAGCAATGGTACTTATCTTTTGATGAAGAAGCCCGCAACCAGCTACGTCGCTGCAACGCTCCACCCAACCATAGGCCAGCTTGCTCATCAATCTCTCAGCAATGCTGCCACCCTCGAGTTGGGTATGATTCCTCCAAGGATAAGGGTCAATGCAGGCTTACACATAGCCAGGGGACACACTCAGCAAACCAAAACAGCTAGGTTTATCAGGCCATCAACAGACTGGCCAAGCCAGCACAGTCCAAAGGACAACCACTGCATACCAGCAGCAAAACAACCCTTCACAGCCCTATGAAGAAGCAAAGGCAACCAGGGATAATCCCAAACAAACGATGAGCACAGCTCAAGCCCACAAGGCAACACAGAGTTGTTCTTGGCCCTACCATGGACAAAAAAACTCGGCTGCAACCCAAAACCAGGGTACTCCAGTAGCCACAAACACACAATGAATGATAGCAGCAATCCACAGTCCCAAAATAGGGAAACTCAGCCAACAGATTGGAAATTGAGCATCACAACCAACAAAACATGGGGGAGACAACAGCCCCAAAACACAAGCAATGAGCATGGCTCACAACATGGGAAAACGACCCCCAAACAGTCTGTGCATGAGGGCATTTCCACCAAACCGCAACACACAGAGGGAAACATATACATGGACCAAAAATGAGTAAGGGAACTTACACACAGTCCCTGAGCGCGAGATGGCTCCTGTACCGAGAATCCCAAGAGACAACCACAATTTCTCTTGCTCCCTGTGTGAGCAAAACCAACGCAGAATCCCTGCGCGTGAAGAGAAACAACAACGGCTCTACGCGTGAGGAATGCACCAGATCCCCGTGCGTGAGCATGAACAGACCACGACTCTGCTCGTGAGCAGGAACCAAACCATGAATAAGATGGCGGTGGAGGTGGATACCGGGTGCGCATGAGGAAGAACAGAAGCGGTGGTAAGAATGGAGACCAGGCGTGAGAGAAACGATGGTTCTCCATTGGGCATGCGTACCGTCTGAATTGATAGTAGCCTGCCAAAATCGATGCCTCCCCATGCCCACGTTTCCTCATACAATAACTGCCCCCAACTAACAAAAATCAAAACATTGAAGACGTTGACAAGGGAAGATGGCATAAACACAGCAAGGTGGCAACACATGGGTTTTTCTCCCATAGATCAAGGTTTGACATCCCCCACCCCTTATCCTTTGGAACCATGCCCTTTTCATTCAACATTGCACTACCGTAGCTGGTTGTGGTTTTAGTTTTAATTGATGTACGTATTTACATGATGCCGAATTATAATGTGCCAAACGGCACGATAACCATCGGCAACTATCCCCATTGCCAAAACACACACACAACCAGATCAATGGTGGGGTTTTTGCCTTGAGATCCTCACCACGATTAATGACAATATATACATCATGCAAACGGGGTCAAAACCGGGGACATTACATAAACCTTCACTTGGATTTATTTATATGTCATCATCCATTTTATTGATAATATACACAAGAACCATTAATTCATAAATCTAGTGAAAATCCCCAAACATGTAAAAATATTAATATTTTTTTATAGAAATTATAACTAAAATGTTTAAGGTAATGATTTTGAACCAGAAAGGAAGTCGAGCAAACTATTAATAGATAAAAGTAACAAGAAACTAGATAAAAGTAGCCAAAAAGAGGAACGAAAAAATTATGCATTTTCTTAATTTTAGGATTTTTTTTAATTCATTTCACCTCCAATAATACCCTATCCACTTATTATTGCATTGTTTTTGGTGAAATTGCTAGTTATTACTGCCACACTTATTATTGCATTTTTTTTGGGGGGGGGAATTGCTAGTTATTACTTCCACATATACAAAGTCGAAACCTCCAGTCTGCGGATTCCATCATGAGCCCATTCCTCCATTTTCCAAGGAGCCACGAAAATATTGCCACTTAAAATATTAATCGATAATTTAACAGGTACACAAATGTTACGAGGCATTGATACCATTGTGGAATCACATCCACGGAAGATTAATGGTGTTATGGAAATTGTAGAAGAGAAGGACTGGGAGGGTATAATTGTTGTTTAGGGTATGCTAGACATGGATAATAATAAGGGTTACATTTACCATTTCCATCAAGGTTTTACGACATGGCATTGGGTAAAAGATGAGGAGGAAAAATAGCTTCCTGCAGACAATGGAGGCTCGGAGATCTTGTGCTCGCCAAGGTCAAGGGATTTCTGGCATGGCTAGCTAAGGTATGCCAGTCTATTTTTCATCCCCATTTTTTTGCCCTTATTTGATGTATGTTGTTGTTTTTATTTTCATTTTCCACATCAAATTATATACTTCTTGTGCCCTGTTTTAATACCCGATTGTCATCCAATGGTTTGTGTGAATGTTTATAGATTTTCATAAGGTTTCATTTCCATTGTTCTTATTGCAATGGTTATCGACATCTTTTTGGATTTCCCAGTATGTGCCGACATTTTCTTATTAATCCTAGAATTGAAATACTTGGTTGTTGCACGGGGATTCTCTAAAACCATGCACGAGAAATCAAACCCTATATTAGACATTAGTGTTTAAACCCAAGCGATGCATTTATGCATTTTACGGAGTAGATCCCCAATTGATGTAGCATGGGTCGGTTTGAACTAGTGTATGCTTCCTACAGGACCAGTACTTCATTCCGGTAAAGTGCAATAATTGAAATGACACATTTTTTTACTAACTATCTTAAGAAGGGTGTACATACCCACTTTAGATTGACCTTCCAGGCCCCTATAGTTATTTCCCTCAATTACACCTATATTTGTTCCCTTCAAAGTCACCAGACTCTCTTTCCCCTTGCTTTATCAGGTTTTCCTTACTTACCATAATACGCTTAGGCAAAACCCCAAGGCTAGTTAAAACCTCCAACCGGTCGATCGGACCTGACCAGCCTTACTGAGACACCAACCAGAGAATGATAGACTTGCATGATTTGATAGTAAGTCATCCAACCAAGAAGATGTCTTTCCTTGCAATATGATATGGATTATTTCTTGCAATATTGGAGTCTTTAATAATTCTTTCTAAAGGGTAATAGCTCTAAGTCATGTAACAGAAGAGACTATCACTATTAAGTGAACAAAATCTGTAGCAGCGTTACCCTGTGAAGGGTGTCTCTTGTGTTGATAGTCATACATTTTGAAGGCCATCTACAACACTTTAATTCATCACTTGGTGACAAAGTAACTATGGTGGATATGATATATATGTAGCAGCATTTATGGGCACACCAAGTTATTTACTTAGTCATTTCAGTGCTTTATTCCCAAGCATGTGAACTCTCTCATATTTTATATGTTCAGTTTTGATTTTTCTTAATGCATTTGATGTCATGAATGAGTTGTTAATGTAAAATATCAGTGCATGGTGTCTTTCTCCCAAAACATGATAAGTGACAGTCACGTACAGCAATAGTGTGTAAATGTTTGTTAAAATGAAAATATCACATAGTCAGTTAAAATGGTCAAATCTGGTGCAATATTCTTGGTTGCATATTAATGTTGGGAAATACATATTTACGCATGAGAATATAGTTGGTATGTTGGTTCAATTTTAATACTTCAATTGTTATTTATCCAACAAGCACCAAACATGAGGAAGAACAGTCTTAAAAGGGGTAGCAACAGACATACCAATACTAAGTCATCAAGGATGCTAATAAATATGTAAATTATGCAGTACACCTGAGATGCACACAAGGAATATTCAGTTTTTCTTTGGAAGACCCACAGCTCAGCCATTTTAGAAAAATAGCACCCTCCAACCACTCTTTTTTTTATTGGCAAAGTATCGTGACAAATATCCCTTTCGTAGGGAAGCTTGGAGAACTCAGCTCAATGTTATAGAAGGTTACAACACTTGGGGTTGAGGAGTATTGAGGAACCATTTAGGCCTAAGGAACAACTAAGAATAAGTGAAGGATAAAATATCTAGACTTGGGACTAGGAACATTACAGAGTCATTTTTATGGCTTACAAATTGTGGGGACTCCTTTGACCCATAGATTGACCGATGGAAAACAAAGATATTGAAATCAGTGTGACAGTGTTTCACCTCGTAATATGAAACAGGTAACATAACCAACTCCTGAGGGATTTCCTCAAAGGAATTGGAAAAAGAAACTCCGTCAAGCATCAACTGCTATTTTTGATCAAGGTGCATGTGCTATGATGTTAACGAACTACTAAAAGTTCCTCTTCCATCTAAATTACTTCCAAGAGATTGTACCCAGATCTAGGGAGCAACCATGTTCAGAACAATCACAAAAGTAGAAATTTTGGGAGAAAGAAAAAATACAATATGCAATTGCTACGTTCATTTGTGACTAGAATAAAGGTCATATCCAAAATAGTTTACCCTATCGTAAATATCATTTGAGCTATAGCAATCCTACTATAATTTCCTTTTAAATCATCCTTTCCTCAAATTTGACAAATAATTTTGAAAGTATCTTTGACTCCAAGTTTGATTTGCATAATTGTTGAATATATTCGCAAATAGGACAAGCCCTTCACAGAAAAGGAACAAACCATGATGCCTCCAACCTTAGGTTCATAGTTACCTTTGACTGCTAAAAGGTTCGAGTGAACGATTTATATCATTATTTAGTTGTCAGTAATTGGTATGAGTGAAGTTACTTGATATCTATGGCCCTAATAAGTAATTCCAGGTAATAAAGACCAACTAAAAACTAAAAAGAGAACAAATTTATTTTCTTCCAATAAACGATTAAAAGAGATATACACAACTTTGCATAAAATTGTGGACTTCTATCAATAGAATTTTCAACCTTCCATTAAAATCAAGGTAACACAGAAACTGCAATCCAGTCACCCACTTGATTAGTAATCAAGTTTTCAATAGTTTCTCAGAATTTTCTACAAAAACCCCCAGTTACTAAGCAAGCTCACTGAAGACTCTTGTTTAAATACAGTAGAAAGCAATCAAATATTCAAATCCAATCATATAAACCATAAACTTAAACAAACAATTCCAATTGAAATGAAAACCTAATGTTTTCATTGCTAATGTTCCACGTCTAGGGCCAAGCCCTATGGGTACTCAATTCAAGACCTAATTTTTTTTTATAAAGCTCCATGTGTGGATGAATAGAAAGCATCCAGAGCAAGTTCCAAATCAAGTTGAAAAGGTCGAATCGTTTGTCGCGTCATGTGGGTATGTGCCTTTAATGGGCGTACTGGGAATATGGGGAACGTTGGGTACCGTCTTTCTTGGCATATGGGTTATTGTTTTTAGATGCATTATATATGATATTATAACAATTGTTTTAGCTTCTCAAAAAAGGTGATCATAAGTAAGATATGCATGGGTTACCAAAAATCAAAGAATGTGTTCTTCGATTGGTTCCAAAACCTAAAATAAGCCATCAACTCCTGGCATGTCCTACCAATGAGTATCGGCCTCAAGTGAAAAATAGCAGAAGCCTTAAGAAAGATCATAGGCTGTCTAGCTCAGAGAAGTTTAACCAAGGGAAATTAGCTAAGCAGTTGTATGTTCACAAACATGAGCAAGTTTCCCCTATAAAATATGCCACTGAACCTTCATAAAAAAAAGGTCATAGGTTCATCAAAATTTAAGGTGAAGATAAACGGTATTTCCGTAATGAAATTGGATGGTGTGTCACTATCTATAGAGTTTCATTTAGAAAAAGAAAACAAGATTTGACAAGTGTAAGTCTTATATTAATTCAATTGGGTTTCAAATTACATATTTCTACCTTTTGTTGTTATATTTAGATGCCCACTTATTAATGTTTATGTTATCCTTCCTTTGTTGTTCTTAGCATTTTGGCTTATGTTACAGGTATGATGCTGCAAAAGAAGTAAAATTCAGAACTATGTCAAATTATTCTGACATTGCTACCCCATATACATCTATGAAGCATATTATAGCAGCTGCACAAGCTAAGCGAGAACAAGCATGTTCTACAGCTCTTCCACATTCTGTTTCAATTGAAGAAACTGAGAATTCTATTCCGTTTATTTCTAGTCCCTCACCAATACGAGGGAGTAGTTCAGATCACAGTTCACCACTCCAACTTCACTTAGATGGTGAGGAAACTGAGGATACCAAGGATTCCATTTCCCATACAGAATCAAGAAGTCCTCAAATTAATGTGCAGTAGTGGGGTCTGCAAAATACGATGGATCTGGAATCACGTGAAGAAGGTAAAATAAGCTCAGAGCGAAAATCGATTGGAGGGACACTTAGTGGGGATACAAAAGAAACAATTTCTAGGGACACTTTTGAAGGAAGGATAGAGACGCTATGAAGGATGAAGGAAAGTATTGGCAGAGCATTCCGTAATGCTATTGACTGTGCAAAATATAGCCTAAACAAGAAGCTCATTTTAGTTTTTCTTACTGTGGTTTTTTTACTTTTAGAAAGTTAATGATGAAAATTTTCAAGGATTAGAGTGAAGAATGAATATCTTACATGTGGATCATTTATGTATTCATAGTGATTTATGCAAATCCTATACATTGGTTATTTTTCCCTGCATTAACTTATTTTTCAATTTATTTTTAGTTAGAACTTGAAACCTCTTACGTATGGATGTGGATACTATATCAAAAGACCAAACTTGTGTCTTCAACAAGATGCACAGTATCCCCTTCCATTCTATACTACCCAATGGTCTCTTTCTGGCCATGGGATTTACCCTAATTCACAAGAACAAACTGGTGTATTCAACAAGATGCACAGTATCCCCTTCCATTCTCTACTACCCAATGGTCTCTTGTTGGCCATGGGATTTACAGCAAGTCACAAGATTCGTTGAATTTCAACATAGAGGTTTGAAATTCGCCAAACCTCAGCCAAAATATGAAATTCATCCAAGTTTTGATCAATAAATCTAAGACTACAGTAATACAGGTGTCCTTCGCTATCTAAGTTTTAGTGGGATACCAGTTCCATGAGAGAATACGTAAAATAAAACCAACAACAATTTCGAACAACGTTTTCTAGCACCGACAAGAATTTTCAGGAAGATATCCTATGCCATTGATGTCCATTCCCTAATCAACATTTTCACAGATTAATGCATTGAAACAAATTAAGTGAACTAAAATCCTATGCTGTTGATGTTCATGCCCATTCCCTAATTGACATTTGCACAACAAAATGCATTGAAACAAAATGAGACAACCAGAATAAAATATGGGAAGGTCGGGGAACTTTTAACTTCCCTTTATGTGTATAACTATGCACTTTGGGTGTATAGTTGTGCATAACATCTTAAGGTGAAGAGTTTAATATACTTGCAGCACAGGGTCTTCACTTAGTGAAACCATGCCATAGCATGTTCGTTCGTGGCATATGAAACAATACCCCTATTTTAAAAATATTGGAAAATACCTCCCAAAATCGTTTTTTTTAACCCCTTCCCAACATGCCTTCCCAATTTAAAAAAAACCCTATTTTCACTATATATTGCATGTATCCATTTTTCATTTACATTTTTTATACCCCTTTATATTTGTACCTAGTATATTAACATGATACCTCACATGCATTCTACAATGTTAGGTTTTCTAGACCATGGAAACATATTATGTATTCAAAGAATCACCTAAACCCCTAGGTAACTTTAACCTTTGCAACTTATCAAAACTTCTATCTTTGAATGCTAGAAAATAAAACCCATACTTTAGAAAATACATAACAGAATTCTCACAAGTCTGTCCCAAATCACATCACTATTTATTTTTGCAGAAAACAGAATACACTGCTTGAAATAAACCCTACTTCTTCACTCTGAACTGAAGTAAAACGCTGATTTCTTAAACGCTACCCTGAGCCCTCTTATATATCACAAGAAGGTCATATACAGTTTACGATAAAGCATATCCATCCCTTGAATCAGTTTCCAACCCTTGGATTATTTTTGTCCTTGGGATTAGAATCCTCCACCTACATGAAGAAATTGTCTTTAATGGAGTGCTCCAGCAAGAAGAACAACCTCCTTCAGATCTACACCTGCTTTGAATCCTTTTTAATGATTTGAAAAATCATAATTTTCATTTATACCACTGAAAGTGAGTCCTTTTAATGCTTTGAAAAATCACAATCTTAATGTTAAGTAAGGTCATATGCATGACTGTCACCAATAATTTTTAATGGTTAGAAGTGTTGCAATACTCTTGCCATGATCTCCAAAATATTTGAAATGTTGTTTCTAGAATGTAAAATATATGACAAGAGAATGCCATAGATTCCAATCAGCGACCAGAGAATAGAGTGTTTGAAATGAGAAAAAACACAGAAAATAGAAAGCAATATCTTGCAATGCTAACCTAATGAGTTAAAATTTGACCCCTGGTGCATGAAAATTTGAAAACAGTAATGTGAAACCTTTTGCATTCAGAGAGTCAAAATCTAGAATTACCATTCGAACCCTAAACGAAGTTTTAAAGCAAAATATGTTTGAATTTACCAGAGATGAGGGAAAAATTCTTAATTTACAATTATTGTGCATGCCAAACAAACAAAATGTGCACTAGATTAGAACTATGTTTGAAATATGCTCAAGGAATACTGGAATATTTTTGAAATATTGGGGAAGATATTGATCGTTTGTTATGAGAGTATATTTTATCAACATGCCTACATCCTACAAGCCATTTGACTCAAATACTGACACAGAAGGATCAAAACAAAATATTGATAAGAACATCCTAGATAAAGGCCCTGATCATAGAGTGTGAGATTGGATACTTCATCCTCAAAATCCCCATGGAAGTCCAGATAAAAGGGGCAGGGCCACCATAATTCAAAGTTCAATATGGTGATCATCAGCAATCTTATCAAATACCATATAGTTAACATAAAAAAGCATCAGAAAAATGCATAAGCTTTATCTAAAAGCTGACAGCAAACTGTTAGTAAAAACTAATAGAAACAATTCTAATATCTGGATACTATCTGCAACAATAACCACAAGAACGAGTTGAAAACTTACGTTAGGATCTGAAAGAATTAGGTGTTCATTACCACATCGTTATAGATATAATTGGGTCCATATTGTCCTTCCATAGTTGGATTTGATCAACTCGGCTATGTTACTAGCTTCAACATCACACTTATACTGCAATCTCCTGAGAAACCTCAGTCCTTATATTTGTCTGCCCCAAATTTTATAATGATATGTTGCATTGTTAAAATGGAGTTATATCAATAGGTTCTTGTTTTTTTAGCAGTGGTTCTCCAGGTTGGGGAAACAAGGTAGCTGATATAGCCCTCACCAGGGTTCAAGTTCTACCGAGTAACATGGATGTGCTCTAGTGCATGCAACAGTAGAAAAAAATATACCCCACTCGTGGCTTCTAAGCCAAAATAAAATGAACTAAATGGTGTTAATAGATCTCTCATAATACCAACAGTGGTTGGGGCCAGGTGCAAGTTTTCGGTAACTTTGATGGAGTAGATAACCCACTCATGGATTTTAAGACAAAGCAAATAAAAGCTAGGGCTAGTGGAAGTTCTAGGAAATTTTGGTGGAATAGATACCCCACTCATGACTTCAAAGCTGAAGGAAAACGAATTGAATGGTGAAAATGGTTCCACCATAATCCCAATTGGGCTAGGTATAAGTTATGAGCAACCTTGGTAGAATACATACTACACAATGGCTTCTAAGCCAAAGGAAACCAAATTGAATGGTGCTAATGATTCTCCCATAAGGCTATAGACTGGATTCAATGGCTGTATTGGTTATAGACTGAGTTGAATGGTTATAATGGTTATCACTAGCAAGGATGGCTTCATACCACTCGATGGTTCTTTCAGGTGTGGTGTACACCAAACATCATCGATCTATAGCTAAAAACTTCATGGAGACAATGAAATTGAATGATACTAATGGTTCTCCCATAGTGCTAAAGAATGGATTGATTGGTGTTAATGGTCCTCATTAATGCTAAAGAATGGATTGATTGGTGTTACAATGTCTGCGGAAAATGAAAGCATACTCAGATAGGCAAAAAATGTCTTGACTGTGTAGGTGCCTCTGCTCATGGCACTTTTCTTGATCAAAAGCATATGTTTCTGCTACTAAATATGCTGCTCTATATATATTCTAACTCTGAGTATTTTTAATGCCCTTCCTATCCTTTAGCACTCTACTGTTTTCTTAACATCCTGAACAAATTATTATACTACTCTTTACTATCAGTCCTTAAGCTATCCCTGTAGCAGGGACTTCTCCCTTGCTACAGGGCAGGAATGGATACCTTCCATCTATAAGATGGAAGGGTAGGTTCCTGCAGGTGAAATGAAGTAAAAAAAGATAGAAAGCAAAGTAAAATAGAAAGAAGAGAAATGGAATGGCTGGAAACCCCTATGCAAACACTGTTAGGGTTTATCTCCAGCTACTTGCAAACAACATGTTAGAAATCAAAATACCTGCAAAACAAGTTAGGCAATAAACCTGCAAATAAACCATGGATTAGAAAGCTAATAAAATACTAAAAAAATACAGAAAATAACATTGGTATGTAGAAATTCAGGCCTGCAGTAGATTAATTTCACCCACAACAATTAACAATTGATCATGCAAAATTATCAACAATGGAGACTGAATATGGAGCTGTAACACAAAATTATATTAACTGAGTGTACAATAGCCAACCCTGTAATAACATAGGCTGCTGAATATATAGAATACATGAGCAAATAGAATGCATAAGGAAGCATCCAAATCTAGCATAAAGCAGGCTTACCCAAAATAGGCAAATCCCCCATAGGTGTAAAAAGCTGATCCCAAATCTATCAAGGACCCCACGAATTAGCAAGGGCGCATGGGCAAGATAAAGAGTGGTCAAATGGCAGCTCATACATTCTTTTTATGGAGGAAAGAGTGGAGGAGGAAGAGGCAACAAAGCTGATTCACCTCACCTAGTCTTGCTTTCCTATGTGCCTTAAAACACTGAAAAAGCAGGCAATAAAGCAGAAAAAGCAGAAGGGTGCTTAGGAGGCCAGGAATAAAGCAGATTTGATTCCCAAGGCTTTCCCAATCACTCCATGAGTCAATAATGGCAATTTTGACCTCTATGGATAGGCAATTATCAACTTGCACATGGTGGGACTCATGGACTAGGCAAATAAGACAAAATAAGTGAAATAATGTCTAAGTGGGTAAATACTATGGGTTGATTATTCTGACACCCCCCCTTAAGCCTGACTTTATGAGTAATAAATCAAAATATAGGGCCTAGAAACAAGGCTTAGTCACCCTTTACATACTGCAAGTCCATATGAACCAAGGAAAGAGGCAAAACCAACTTGGGAAAATCCTCCCTTAAACATGGACTGTAAAACAAAATTGTAGAATCTTGTCTTCACCCATGCTTTGATAGCATGATCAGCAATCCCCAGCAGTGATTTGAGATTGCTGAAGGTCTTCTCACAAAATGATTTTGTGAAGATGTCAGCTACTTGTTCTGAAGATGAGCAGAAGAGTAGGTGAATGGTGCCATCATGCACAAGCTCTCTGATGTAGTGCATGTGAATCTCAATGTGTCTGGTTCTCTGCTTCTGAAATGGATCCTTGCAGATTAGAATGGTACTCTGGTTATCACAGTAAATGGTAGTTGAGTACTCAGGTTCGAAACCACACTCTCCAAGTAAACCCTGCAACCATAAACACTGAGTTGCTGCATTGACAACTCCTATGTACTCAGCTTCTGTAGATGAGAGTGCAATGGCACTCTGTTTCTTGCTTGACCAGCTGATTGGCCCTTCTGCAAGCATGAACACATAACCTGAAGTGGACTTCCTGTCAGTGCTATCACCTACCCAATCACTGTCAGTAAAACCAATTAACTCAAGGTCAGAATTGGCTTTATAGAAAATCCCTTGAGTCCTTGTTCCCTGAACAAAGCTAAGGATCCTCTTTACTGCTTTCCAATGGATCTCATGAGGCTGATCCATATATCTAGAGGCAACACTTACTGCATAACAAAGATCAGGTCGAGTATGTGTCAAATACAATAAACATCCAATCAACTGTCTATACAAAGTGTTGTTTACCATCGGTGGAGAATCATCTTCCTCCAGCTTCACTCCTGAAAGGAAAGCAGTTTTTCTTGCTTTGCAATCTTGCATTCTGAATTTGATCAGCAAATCCAAATCA
>LPNX010386213.1:428185-698200 GCA_001517045.1 Pseudotsuga menziesii | reverse complement strand
TATATATATATATATATATATATATATATATATATATATAATTATATTTGTCAATTGAACAATACAAAAAATATGATTTTGAAAGAAACATTACACAGTCAAATGTAACTCCCTTGATTGACTGTTTAACAAAGCCTTTATGACATTCCATGCCAATGTAACCTCTACTAAATCTCCCTACCAAAGTTAATTGAGTTTCCAGATTCTATGCACATTCTATGGTGACAATGATATATTTTTTTAAATATATATTTGTCAATTGAACATTACAAATACTATGATTTAAAAAAAAACATTACACAGTCAAATGTAACTCCCTCGATTGATTGTTTAACAAAGCCTCTATGATATTCCATGCCAATGTAACCTCTACTAAAAACTCCCTTCCAAATTTAAATGAGCTTCCATATTCTATGGTGACAATGATAAAGACCATGTCATTATGCCTACTTTATTTTCTTTCCTCTTCCTAATTGCCCAAATCTAGAATTAGATTCTTGCTCTTGTAAGAAATCCATTGCTTTCTTATACTTGTCTGCTCTCTCCTCCTCTACCAAAGCCCTTTCTCTTTCCTTCACTTCCTGCAAAAAGTAGTTATCCTTGTGCAGTTCACGAGCAACACCCTTTGCCTCCTGCTTTATCTGGCGCTCCAGCTTCTTTCTCTGTGCCCTTTCTCTGTCAGGATCATAATTTTTTCAATGCACAAAGCTGCCACAAAATTCAAAAATAAGTGCTTAGTTTCAGAGACCATTCAACAAAAATAGTGAATTACAATAGGTTTAAAAGGTAAATACAAAAAATATTGATTATTTCTAACAGAGGCAGGTCATCTATTCCATCTTGCAAAAGACATGCTTCTTGAGACAAAAAAAAAATGAGAATGTAATAGTTATATAAGCATACAAGCACCAACACTAGAGAAACTGCCCTCCAAATCCAGAAAAAAACAATGGAGAAAACCCTATGGAGGAAAAAAACGATGGAGAAAAACCCTTTGCAACATCACCTCTAGAAAAAATGATGGACATTCCAGGGATGGCAACTGCCATTATAAATAATACACAACTAAGATTGCTAGCAAATGACATCTTAAGGTAATTGCAATGGCAAGAAAACACAGACATTAAAAATAACATATATCTTGTTTAACTCATAACCACTTTGTTTGATAAAACAAGCCATGCAATATAGAACGCTAGATAGAGAGTAATGCTTTAGATCAATACAAGAGTTTTTTTTTAATTCTGATTTGTGTAAGTACTTTACAAACACTAAATAAGCTATTCTGAATTTCATGCCTTGAAACTTGATAGAAGACAAAACAAATTTTCAAGGATAAAGAGTTAGGACACATGGAAATGTATATGTCTTGGAGTAAATTCAAGGATAAAGATTCTATATGATTCAAACGAATGAAATCTAGCTATGGCATAAAATACTGAGACATATAAACTTCAAATTTTTTGTAAAAACCAATAAACGACAATTAATGAAAGGACTGCCTAATATTTCCAAGCCTATAAAGAGCCTATGCAAATCATGTCATCATGGAAAGCAAACTAGAGTCAGCTTCAGGACTAAAGAACAATCATCATCAAGACCTCTAGAAATGATACACATGTATCTATGTGGACCGACCATGGTACAAAATCTTCAAGGTGAAAGGTATTTCATTCTTCTTATTGATGATTTTACTAGAATGATTTGGATGACATTTCTTAAAGAAAACTATGAATATTTTGATAAGTTTAAAAGATTCAAGGAATTGGTTGAAAATGAAATTGGTCTCAAAATCAATTGTTTATGATCAAACAATGGAGGAGAATTCATGAAAGATGAATTCAATAAGTTTTGTGAAGAACACAAGATTCAAAGATAGTTTTTAGTTGCTAAAATTCCTCAACAAAATGGGGTAGTTAGGATGAAGAATAGAATGGTTCAAGAAACAAAAGGGACTATGTTGATTGAAGGTAAGTTACGTCAGAAATTTTGGAGAGAAGCAGTTGGAGATGTCATTTATATTTTAAACAGAGCTCAACTAAAAGTTAATTGTGACAAAACACCTTACGAACTATGGAAAGGAAATCCATCTTTGGTCAACCATTTTAGGATATTTGGAAGTGTTACATAAAAATCAATTATGACAATCTGGGAATTTTCGATGAAAGAATAGAGTAATGCATATAGATGATGATGAGTGATTCCTTTGATAAATTTATTTGCAAAAACATATGCATTTGAGTTGTCATTGTTCCACTGTGTTTGCACTTTTTTCGAATTCACAGGGGGCTTAATCTCTTTGCATCAATTACTATCATAGAAAGTATAGTGAGCAATAAAAAATGTCATGAAAATATCTAATTACGCAGACTCAAGCACACAATAAAAACTCCAAAATGTCATGAAAATATCTAACTGAATATTGAGCAGTAAAAAAATATGTAAATTTCAAGAAAAAAACATTTATATTCTGGAATGCTTGAGCTGCAAAAATTCCTCATGCTAAGACAGACCAAACAAAATCATAAAATGGCCATCTACAAGAAGCAGTGAAATGACAAGAAACTCAACATAGATATCTCTTACTTTATAGACCAAAGGGGAATCATACTTAGTATTCATTCAGTATATGCACTGTTGAAATCTCCACTCTGCTTGGGTTAAATTTTTTCCAGCAGCTCAACTTCCATCCAAACTGTGTGGACATTAACATAACTCACTGTCCTACCAACCTAAGGCCTAAATAACTGATAATATCCACTATTTATGCACTAGAACATACATAATACATAGTTTTTTACCTCAATTTTTCACGACAGGAAACTCTGATATATTTTCTCAGATAGAAGGACAATGACTCTTATTGAAATGAAAACAAAAAATTAAATCCTTTTGTTGGGATTAGGGTACTTGGAAAATTATGTTGTGTGGCCTCTAGAATTCCATAACCCAAGCATTATGATGGCCTTGAGCAAAATCCAGAGAAGTGTGTGCCTTCTAACCTTGTCACAAAAATTGGAATACTTATCAATAGAAATATCCACAATAATTTCATTAGTGTGTAGTTCAATGCCTTGTGGGAGACCTTTGGTACAAACTTTAGCAAGAAAAACAATGTAACCATGCTGCAAATGGTATTTTTCCTCGAGTTGCAAAAGATATGATCTGAAAACCATTCTTCAAGTCAGTATTACCACAAAAAAAAATTATTGTGCACTTGTTTTATGGATCTGCCAAGCAACAACAAAGGGTGCATTGACATAGTGCAGGAACTAATACACAATGGACTAAAACAAGTGCCGAATGAGTAAATTCAACCTCCAAGCCTGAGACCGACGCTTGCAGTTCAGAACTCTTCTTTATCCAATTAGGCACCGGTGATTGATTTATTTGAATTCCATACAGACAGTTTGGAACAAATCAGACATGAAGTAGGGTAGGCATGCAGGGATTGGGGTGTTTTTCAGGTAATCAATCATGGAGTGCCCACAGGGATTTTCGAAGAGATGAAAGATATTGGGCTAAAATTATTTGAGTCCCCACTTGAGGAAAAGTTGAAGTATGCTTGCAAATCTGGATCAGCTGCCTCAGAAGGATATGGGAGAAGGATGCTTGTTAAGGAGGACCAAGTGTTGGACTGGAGGGATTATTTTGATCACCACACTTTTTCTCTCTCCCAGAGGAATCCCTGTAGATGGCCCCAGTATCCACCTTCATACAGGTTCGCTGGAATGGAATTTATTAGTGGTGGTTTTCTTATCCACAAATTTGTATGGTCCTTTGTATGAATTTCAGCTTATTTTGGGAATTATTCTTGTGTTTTGGTTCACACATCTAATCAGTTGAATCTATTAATTGAACCCAATAACCCCGATTTAATGCATTGAACTATGATCTCATTTTATTGTACATCACCAATAACCTAAATTTGTTTTTAAGCATTAAAATTGAATTGTAAATGTGATTCATTTTAAGAATTTTAAAATTATAAATAAAATTATCATAATTTGATTTATGTTTTTAAATTGTGCAATTTATCCTTTCTTTCAGTGTCTCTCATATTTCTTCCATTCACTCTCTTAATCCTTATTCCAGGTGAACATTTTTATTAAATTTGTGCCTGTACTGACAAGGATTGCAAGCCTTTGTCAGTATAGAGAGCTTATTCCCCTAGCTTCTTATGTTGTTTCATAATATATTTATGGCATATCCTACTTATGTTCTATTTTTTTTGTTATTCAAGCCATATTGCTCTTTGGTTGGGTGCTTTCCTCTTTGGTCTGTGATCACCCCTCAAATTGAATTCTTTTCCCACAATCTCTCACTCATACAACTCAGATACTATGTTAGATTTCTTCTAAGATCACATAAGAGAAGACATAAGATGACACCAAAGCGTGTGTAATTTGTGTTTCAAATAAATACATATTTACAGACAAATTTTATCCTAAAAGTGGACATATTTGTCAATGGTTTCATGGTTCAGTGGTGAAGATGGTGGCATGAGTGATAATTCACTAAGGTTCAATTTCCCTGGAGACATGCATAAAAAATAGGGGAAGGTGCAAGACCTGGGTGAATTTGGGAGATTAGTTCCCTTGTTATGGTAGCTTAGTTGAATGGAAGTGCTTGTGATCATTAGTTGACCCCTCAAGGGCCTCTCTCCCTTAAGTGAGCTGCTAGTGGTGCCTGGGTTGTAATGTCTTCAAACCAGTTGTAATTCTTCATTTAAGTTTAGAGGAAAAAGGACAACTGAGGATGAGTATCATCCTAATCCAAAAATGGATTTCCCCATCTAAAATTGTTAAAATATCCTAAACTTACCCCACATCTAAATATAGGAAAGTAAGAAGCCTAGCTAAAGATGGCCATTACTTCTTTTAACACCCTAGGACAACACAATTTCACTGATATTACTTTATTCCTCATTTAGATTTACTAATTTAGAGCCATCATAATGATGGTTACAATTGAAAGTGAGAGGTAGGACAACACAACCCTAGCTTCTGTGCTTAATGTACTCCAACTAGTGGATGCAGTTTACGAAATGTGCTATATAAACAATCAGCAGTAAGCCACAAGAACAACTGGACCAGCAGGAGGATGACCAACATTGTCATTTGTAGTTTCCTATCTAGGAGCAGGGTCAGGAACATCATCAAAGTGACCTTATAATCTATCATCCCATTTGTTTGTAATTCTCCCTTGATTGGTACTACCTAAGCCACAATGAGAACATGGGTGCGTAATAAGTATGGAGTTTTGTTTGACACTTGAGCTTCACCAGCTTAAAAACGATAGGCTGGTAGATAGCTAAAAGAATGGAGGAAATTTTGTCAAGTGTGGGGAAAAAGCACTAATGCCATGATGGTGTCTACCACCAAAGCCTCTTCTAGATCTAGTCCTACTCATGGAATTTTTTGGCAAAACCTTGACCAGGGAAATTAATTTTTTTCCTTCCAAGATTATCTATTTAAAAATTGTTCTTTGATAGCTGCTCAAAAATTTCAAACTTCTGTTAAGATTGTTGTCTATTTTTCATTCATGTTGATTTCTTTCCTACACATCTCTAGTAGAAATCTCTACCATTTTTTGCAGTGCTGCATTTCGGTTTTTACTGGTATTGTGACTCCTAATAAATTGGAAGCACATACTTCTAAGCCAATTTATGTCTTTCTTCTAAGTTTAATTCCATTTTTCTTTGCAAACATTTGAGTTTGAAATAAACAATGATATCTCCCATTGCTTTATGGTGGAAATAACTGCAGATATTCTTTCATCCTTTGGAAGTTAAGAAACACAAATCTTTCTGTTGTGAAAATGGGTGGGCTTTAGTTTATGAATGTCAGTGTACATCGCTTATTCAATATATCTTAGAAGTAGAAACATTTCATAATTGATTAATTTGCCAACTATTTCCTGCATGAGATATTCAGTGATATTCATGACTTGTGATATGTGAGAATTGGAACCTTTTCAATCTTGACAAAACTTTCCAAGAGGAATGATGAAAACAAATACAAATCCTACATGTAATTGTGAATAGATAACACATAAATCTGTGAAGTATTGAATGCAATGAGAATATGAGAAAAAGTTCTCTCAAGTGTGACTCTTTTGGCATATTATTGATTCATTATGTTATGCTTCTTCATGATGGTAACTCATTCCACTAATTGATAAGTTTTTGATTCATACAGGTAGACAGTCCAGAAGTATGCAGATGAAGTTGCTTACTGAAAGGATGCTTACTGTTATATTTGAAAGAATTGGTCTTCCATTTCCTAAATCCATGATATAATTGGAGAACCCTATGAGAATATTATCGTCAACTATTATCCACCATGCCCTAAGGCAGAGCTTACTCTGGGTTTGCAAGCACATTCTGACATGGGTGCAATTACACTTCTGATAGAAGATGAAGTTGTAGGTCTCAAGTTCTTAGAGATGGGCAATGGATAACTGTTGGGCCTTTGCCTAATGCTACTGTTGTGAGTTTGGGTGATCAAACTCAACTAATTTGTATCGATATCATTCACCTAAGATTGCTTTTATAATACTAATAATTATAATCTAATTTTAAGTTCGGCCTAACCAGACACTAAATTGATATATAAGGCTAGATAATAGTATTATTTTGATTTTAAGGTCAACCTAACAAGACACCAAATTGATATATAATGCCAGATAATAGTAACCTTACTAAATCCCTATTTTTCCTAATTTATTTATAGTAACATTTGCTAAACCTTGATAAGAGTTATTTTCCTTAATCACTTCATAGTGACTTAGTTCCCAACCATTTCCATTGATTTGGTTTTCCTGGGATCGCTCCCATTTCATACAAAATAAGTACCATGCACTAATTCTATAGGTAAACTATACCCTGGAAGGAAGCAATGCCTGAGAGATTGAGATGCTTTTAGGACTCGATTTCATTTTGTTTGTAACTTTATACAAATTTGACATTTGTCAAGGATCCAAATTTATAGGATCGAGTCTCAAAATTTGAGTTCCTTTGTCCTGAAATATCTCTACGCTCTAGTCTCAAAATCATTAAAGTTCAGAAGAATAGAGGGAGAAAAAAACTGTCTAGAAAACCCAAAAACAAAAACAAAAAATTGCTGAAACTGAAAACCACTGGCAATTTCCAGAAGTTTCCAATATCATTGAGCAATTACCCAAAATATTTCCAGAACTATTTTTTGCATCTCAAAGCATTTTGAATATCAAAAACATATTTTTGGCCTTTTGGAAACAATTTCCAAGTAGAGGGAATTCGTTTCACCCTATGTTGTTAAAATCGATCCATAAGAAATCATTTAACATGGGTTCAAGGAGTTTCGATCTAATTAAGATCACAAAATAGGATTAATTACGGACATGTAGCATCCTGACCATATCCTATCAGTATGTTAGCATATCATATATTGATACCATTGGAGTGAGGGCTTGTAGCCCGAAAAACCCAAAAACAAAAACAAAAAATTGTTGAAACTGAAAACCACTAGCAGTTTCCAGAAGTTTCCAATATGATTGAGCAATTACCCAAAATATTTCCAGAACAATTTTCTGCGTCTGGAAGCATTTTGAATATCAGAAACATATTTCTAGCCTTCTAGAAACAATTTCCAAGTAGAGGGAATTCGTTTCACCCTATGTTGTTAAAATCAATCCATAAGAAATCATTTAACATGGGTTCAGGGAGTTTCGATCTAATTAAGATCACAAAATAGGAGTAATTATAGACCTATAGCATCTTGACCATATCCTGTCAGTATGTTAGCATCTCATAGATTGATACCATTGGAGTGAGGGCTTGTAGCATTGGAATAGAGGATTGAATGTGATATGTACTAAGTTGAGTAATCACTCAGTTATGTGGAACAGAGTCCCCGATAAATAAAAGAATTAAAAGGCATTTTTAAGAGGATTAAAAACAATATACCTTACCTCCAATAATGCTATGCAGTGGCTCTCCAACGTGCCTCCTCCAACACTGCTATGCACTAGAGAAACCCACCACAAACCCACGACCAGAAAATGGTGAAAAAATGCTATGCACTAGACGACCAACAATGCTATGCACCACGGTGGAAAAAAATGGTGAAAAACGCTATGCAGCAAAGGAACAACACTGCTATGCACCAGAAAAAATGCCCTCATTATCCAAAAAACATGATGGAGAAAACCTAAGGACCAACACTGCTACACACCAGAAAAAATTCCCTCATTATCCAGAAAACACGATGGAGAAAACCCAAGGACCAACACTACTACGCACCAGGAAAAATGCCCTCGTTATCCAAAAAACACGATGTAGAAAACCTAAGAAAAAACGATGGAGAAAAACCACAGGAAAACCCTATGCAACATCACACAGGGTGCGTGCAGGCTTATGGTGGAGGCGCAGGTAGGATTGTAAAATAAAATATCCCCCATCATATTGCATTTTTATATAGTAAAGAGAAAACCCTTTTTACCCCTAGTATACCACCAATATATTGGTTTGTAATTTTTTTATTTTTAACCCCCCAATATGAATGAACGTGATATCATATTGGTCCCTAGGTGAGGCCCCCGTGACAGGAAACGATCATTTACAATCTTACCATGAATTAATCCATCCTTTCCCAACAGATAGCTAATATCCTCCCTTTCCGTCGACCATCGACAATCTTCCCATAATTTTTGTTTATTTCCATGGCTACCTCCATGCCTCTGCTAATCCCAAGAAAAATTACTTCTACCATGTCATATAATAATATATATATTATTAACTACAATATATTATTTATTAACTACATATTGTATCGATGTTATATATCATACTTCATATATATATTCTAGGGATAGTATATGAATTGTATTTATATTTTAAGGATACTATATGTGATAGATGAATATATTATGAAATATAATTTATATTTTGAAATATAGGGATCTTATATTAATTGTATTTATATTTTAAGGATATTATATGTGATACATGAATATATTATGAAATCTAATTTATAATTTGAAATATGTATAATTTAATGACGAATCTCATCCCAATCTCATTAAGAAAGTAGAATTTGAATATAATTTTAGCATTTCCAAACTCGAATTAGAACCCGAGCCATGTGACTCAGGATTTACCTATCCTCCCTAGAATTGATTTTCTTGGATTGACTGAGCACAACAAAATATAGAAAGGCTATAGGATTACACTCACATTCTAATATCTAAAATTTGTTTTTTCTAAACCACTCTACAATATTAGGATCTAGGTGAAACTCTGCCGCCTATTTTGCATGATGACTTGCATTGATGTAGAGGCCAAAGAAGGATCCCTTTAGATGATATATCTCATTTGTAACAGAGGTGAAAATTGATGACCATGGATGAATAAATTACCAAGAACAAGCAACCTCTTAATCACCTATCTTCCTATTGCATTGGCAAGGCCCAATATTTTATTTCCTACTTGAATTTACCCATACAAAGTATCCATATGCACCCTACCGTAATTGCATTACAATTGGTTTCTATAGAGCTTCATGGATTGATTAGCTGAGATAATGTTATTGTATCTAGACTTTGATTTGGTATTGAATTTAATGGCATTCTATACCCACTAATCTTGATTATGAAGCTTATTAGGAAATGGATCATTAGAACCTCCTATCACACTAAAGGCACAAGCTTTGGTTTAAAAAATTAAATGTATGTTCCCATCAACAATATTTGAACTTGCTGCAACCAATGTTAAAAGGTCCTTGTATTATGGTGCGTAATGTGGCTAAGAATGTGGACTTAAGCACCCTGTTTTGAGAAATCATGCGTGGGCCCCGTAGTGACATATTGGTTAGTGATGAAGGTTCCTTCAATGTAACAACAGTGCATCAGTTTATGTCTCAATTTGGTAGTGAATTCAATTTGTTCGTAATATGAAATTGTTGGACTATGTACTAAGATAATGGAAATGGGGGCCATACATCAAATATAGACATCCTTGATGTCAGCATGAGGGCCCTTGTATCAATAGCATTTTACAGATTAGATATATATCCAAAATAAATTGTTTCAAGCTCAAAGTTGAGGTGTGTTCTCGCCTTTCACACACCTAGGTCACGTGGCAGAAATCGTCAAGCCACTCGGTGTGTCCTTGGGGGCAAGTCTCGAGTCAAGGCTGTCACATTGTTCTTCACTCCTCCGTTTAGGCTCAACTCGTAACGGAGCCAAGGGGGGTAGACCCTATTAAGTTACTAAGGCAAAATTATTTAGTATGGTGATGTTAAACTGAATGAGTTACTTAGGAGTTTGAAATTTAACCATAAACAACCATAGATGACAAGATACAAAAAAGAGTGCACAAAAGCACAATGCTGAGACACAATATATATACATAGCAAGAAAACAACCAGTTCCTTAAAATGGAGTCAAAAGATAATCAATGTACTTGCATGTTCTTGGAGTGAATGTTTTGCGATTGCCTCTTGGTAGGTTTTAAGTTAATGTGAAATATGAGTTGATTAAAATTAGGCGAAGGGGGGGGGACTCCAGATATACTCGAGAGTACTTGGAGTATGTCCAAAACTAAACCATTACGGCTACCCGTAAGGAATATGTGGGCTGAATGGAGTCTCTGAGGCTATTGTTCATAATGCACCCCTAGGTGTAACAGAGATCGGTGCCCCGAGGTCACTTTTAAGGAGTTCCTGCTTCCTTTGGGTATTTTGCCACCGTAATGGTTTGATCTAGGTGTTGGATTTTCACCCGATGGTTTGTCAATTTGGGAGAGTGAATCCTAATTATTCTAGTCACTCAAGTGATTTTGATACATCTTGACTGATCGGACGAACCGCAACCAAGTGCAGAGCATACACAACGGAGTCTTGTCAATTTTAGTAAATTTTGAGATGGGTGTTCTTGTTAAAAAGAAAACCCTCTAGGAAGCTCTTTCGATCCAAGTGGATCTCAATTGGGGAATCAAGGAGGGGTTAATTTTATTCAAAATAAAGAAATAGTTGATGAAAAAGAAAACCAATATACACAATGCCAGTTCTCTAATTAGTCCTACCACGCATCTCTTTCCCCTTCCGGGTTAATCAAGAAGTCGTGGGGTAAGTATTAAATTAATTTGAAACCTTAGATATGGAATATGGAATTGATAATAAATCAAAGTATACTACCCTTCATATTAGAACTACACTAGATTTCAAAAAAAAAGGAACGAAAAGCAAAAGAAGACACGGACGCAAATCCCCCCAGCGGGGATGGTGAATAGGCTCGAAAGAGCCTATTCGAAAGGACATTTTCTTTTTATTAGCAGAGATTTAAAATATCAGAAAATTGAAATTGATGCACTTTGGTCCTTGTTATCTGGGATCCAAAGGCTTACAACAAGCTTGTAACAAGCTAGAATTAAAACACAACGGTGGGGGAAGTTTCCGGGAAGCTCTGGTTCGTCCAAGAGTCCGAAATTGGGAAAAGTATCCTTCTATTTTTGTTATACCTGCTAAAAAAAGAGATAAATTAGAATAAAATGTGCCCAAACACACTTTAAAAGTGTTTTGGGTCACCACACTAGTTACTGAAAAAAAACTAAGTAAAAATTTGTAAAGTTAGGGTAATCTAGTTTTGCAAAAAAAGGAACCAAGGAAAAAAATATTTCCTTGGGATCTTGGCTTATTGTTTGGGCAGCCAATGAGATGTGCAATTTTATTGTAGAATATGAAACTTTAAATTACAGCAAAGGAAACTACCTTAAAAGAAAGCTACACATTTTCTTTAAAATGCTTGCAAAAAAGAGGATAATTTCAGCTAGATCTCTTAAAATATGACTTTATATGCAAAACAGAACTAAGATCTAAAATTAAGAAAGGATATTACTAACCAGATCTATATGTAATTTTCTTTGTGAGACAAATCTAAGCAACAAGATTCTTTAAAAGTAACCAATTTGAAGAGAAATTAAGATTTTGAAGGAGGAAGAGAGAGAAAGAGTGTTGGAAGCCTGGGAATGTTGGGCTTTGGAGTTTGCTTTGGTGGAACACCGAGGGACTATTTCATTCAAAAGATATTGAATATGGGGAAGATGCAAACTAGCTCAACCTATTCTACAAGAGATATCACCTGCAACTTAGAAATCCTTGCACAAACAGATGGTTAAAACATAGGTGCTACTGGAAGAGATAATTGGAAAGCATGCAATTAAACTTAAAATACATACAACTCCAATAGATATGAAACAAGCGGTAGTAAGAGCATAAATCAAACTAGAATAAACTTTTACCCTAACATGAGGGAGCTCTCTCCTTCAAGGCCAACAATTAACCAGCAAAAGCAGTGATAAATAACACAGATTATACCTCATAAGCATTTGACAATCACCATCAACACATGAAGAGAATTACACCATAGATATTTCCTCCAAAGCTTCTTTATTCCAAAATAATAAACAATACAATACAAGAGCAACAAAACCTCAATCGTAGTTCCAACTGGCTTGGAAGAGGTAGCCTGATATTTATTTATACAAAAAAAAGGAGATCCAGCCCAAGGGGGCACAAATCCCAAGGAGATAGACTACTGTAGCTTAAGGAGAGTCCATCAATGCCTAATATGTGTCTAGCTGAGCCAAATCTGAGTCTCACTGAGTGCAACTGTCAATCGAGGAGATGATCTAACTGACACCTCAACCTGTTGACTGAAGCATCCACCAAAACTCATCCAAATGAGCCCAAACGTGTGGAGGAGAGAGGGAGGGAAAAATTCCCCATAAAGGATGCTGAAGTTCAACTCTAGATTTATCTAGATCACCTCCTTTAGTCAAGGATTTGTCAGATCCAGTCAATCTGGTTCAGATCTGACTGATTTCAATCAAATCGGTTGAGAATCCACTGATCTAGGATTTTGGATTTGCTCCATTATTCATCAATTTATTAATTAAAATAATCAGTAATTGATTTTTTGGGGCTTTCTGACTTGAGTGATGGAAAATCACTCAAAACTAGGAAATAGTGGGCCCATGGGTTTACATGGTGCTCTTAGCTTGAAAATGAGCACCTACATGACTGAAACTGATTATTTGGCCCTCTTTTATTACAAAATCAATTTTTCCAATTAAATTATGAAAAAATAGCCTAAGTTTTGGAAAAATTAAATTTTAATAAAAACCACTGAAAAAATTAAAAAATTAAAAAAGTTGAAAAAACCTAGGGGGACTTAGACATGTTCATATGACTCGACCATGATGCCTAGCATGTTTATACATTGACACATAGACTCTAATAACCTTAATAGGCCTAAATGCCAAGCCGACCACCCCAACTTTGGAGGTATGGGGTGAAAAACTCAGAAATTATCAGTCGTTTATTCAACAACCAATAATAACCAAGGGAAAAAACACCCTGGGTTGATCGGATTGACAAATAAAGTCTAAGAGACCGATTCTTTTACAAACACTATCATGCTAGAACATTTATTACAATTCCCTCATGGGGTATGAACATGTGATATTGTACAACAAAGCTTCCCAGAAGTAAGACTGAAGGTCTTCTAAAGTATGAACAGTTATCATTGTCTGGTTCACCAGGATCACTTGATAAAAAACCACTAATTACAACTTAGGTGATAACATTCTGGCTCCAACTGCGGGACGTGTGCTCGATCTGGTCATCGGGCAAGGAGAGGATATGAGAACACCAGAATCTTTGGTTTATACACCCTGTAAAAACATCTCAACTTGAAAAGAAAACCTCAGTAGCACAAGCTTTACATAAAAACCAAATGAATCATTAAGATTATTTATTTAAACAAAATAAATGTAACTAACTAATGAAAAAAATGTTTTATTATAGCTAAAACAAAAATGCAGAAAATAAATGCTCTTTTTCAAGGAGCTTATTTTCCTACTCTAAGCATGATATAAACAGGGTTAAGTGTAATCAGAAATCCGATATAACCACCTAAGCATTTTATTAACATAAAAAAAAATTTCCTTGTCTTTGGTTACCAGCCAAAGTAAGGATACTTTATTTAGAAAATGCAAACCTGTGTGATGATTCGAAATTGGCGGGATGGATGGGAAATCATAGGCATGCATAATGTCATCAAACTTCCTCCCAAACTGGTAATTGCTTGCGCAGGATGCTTCTATCCATGACTGGGTAGGGTTGATATACAAATCAGAGTGATGAGGTAGATTGACTACACCATCATGCTGATCATCGAGGCTTACCGGATGATAATTCCCTGTATAAGCCCCAAGTGGATCCAAATCATGAGGAGACTCTATATGTGAAGATGATAGTTGAGACTGATATTCTACTAATTGCATCACATCTGTCTTTCCACAACACTGCTTCTCCATGTCTTTATTATTGATACCTTTGTGCGGCTCTACATGATATGACTTTGAATGATCATGTAAGAGTTTTGAATGCTACTTTTCGATACTAGTATTTTCCAAGGTCTCCATATCCATGCTTCCCTCTATGGAAGTATAGTAGATTGGACTTCCACAAATTTATAAATAGACACTCTCCTTGTTGGATATAGCATAGATAGGATTCTTAATAAGATATCCACAAAAATACCAATAGTCATCACCATCATCTATGTTAAATGTGATGGATTCCCCATTGCTGATATCAAGTTCCGATATCAAGTTCTCTTTGTCTTCATTACTGATACTGATATATGGCTCAGACTGATCATGTGGATAAAATTCATGCTCCTTTTTCATATCAAAGTTTCCCAAGGCCACATGATCCATGCTCTCTCCTTTAGATATTTCATAGACATAAAAATCAACAAAACCATGAAAGGTTTCTGGTTCATTATTTTCTTCTTTATTCATGTCATAGACTGGATTTTCCATGAATGTCCAAGACTCCTCATCTACATCTTTGTCGGGGATAAGGGAGTCTTCGTCACTTGTATCATGCTCCAAGTTATACTTGTCCTCATTTTCATACTCATCTTCTTTAGAGAAAAGGTCACAAGGTAGTAAACCTTCCAGACTGTCATCATTATACAGAGAACACATAGGAGTCCCATCATGTATATTATAGTTTTCATCATAAGTTTCACTATAAGATTCTACAATGGTTTCATCCTCAGGCTTGTACTGTTTAGATGGTGACAAAGGGTAGGCCTGGCCTACCATGTATATATGATCAGGCTCGCTTGAAGTTGTTTCATGATTACGGACCTCGGGAAGTCCATGTTCCATGACTTGATTTGCAACATAACAAGTGCTTTCTTGGTGGAATTGTTCACAGGGTCTACACCATGGAATTACTTCTTCTACCATGTTAGTTGAGTCTAACTGGTTTGGAATCCTAGGCTCTCGCCGAGGAAAATTATTTTGATACATCTGATTCTGCCTAAGATGAAAGTTCCTATGTCCATTATTTATTTCCATTGTGATCAATCTATTATGCATATGATTCAGTTGTGAGGACCGATTTGCCATAAGTTGGTTTTGACTAGTAACCAAGTCTTTTATCATGTCTGTTACCTTTTCCATGGGATCTTTAGAGGCTCCCTTTTCTTCTGATTCAATGGATTTTCCCTTTTGTTTGTTGTATGAAGTGTTTCCCCTAGTGTAACCTGGAATGTTGGATTTTCCTGAAGACTGCATATTCTTTTCTATTTTCTCGGCCAATTCCTGAGCAGTTTTTAGATCGGTCGGCTCTTTGTCTCTTAACTGGTACCTCAAATCACTAGTGAAAGATTCGATGTAAGATATGAGGATGGAGGCATCCGTTGACTTTATTTATTTAGGGAGGTCCGAAACCACATGCCTAAACTTAGTGTTAAATTCATCCATGGTTTCATTCTCCATCTTCTTTGTTATGAAGGGAAGCAAGCAGATGTCTTGGTTCTTTCTTTTCTCCCCATTTCTTCTTAAAACCCTCTAGGAATTCACTAATAGTTTTATATGAATCGTCATCTAGGTAGAAGTACCATTCTTCAGCATCATCTTCTAAGGATAAAACAAAGAGCTTCATTTTGACATCGTCATGGTCATGGGTAGCATCATTGCAATAACTGACGAGGTGGTTTTCAAACTTTCGAAGGTGAGACTTGGCAGTGATGGAATTATTGCCCTGAAATATAAGGAGCTTCATGATAGCATCTTTTGGAATGGCATGGGGAGCACCTGCTATCTGAGAAAATTCAAGGGGTTTGAATAATTACGTCATTTCTTGAGATTGGTGAACATGACTCTCTACAAATATGTGATGGATATCTGAGAGGGATTGGTCTCCTAAATCTTCAAGGTTTCTACGAGAAGTCTACCTATTCAATCTTTCCATAATAAACCTTTCGGGATTAGGAAGAGTATTGAATAATTGATGGCGGTTTCTTCGGGTAGAAATTCTTGGAGGTATGTTAGACAGTGGAGTCACCAGATGGATCAAGTTTTAATTTTTATGTTTTTTAAAGACAAGATCAATCAATTTTTTTTTTATCTTTTTAGTTGTTTAGAAAAAAGTTAAGCTAAGTTGTACCCGAGAATAAAAAGATTTATCCCCGGCAATGGTGCCAAAAAGTGTTGCCTCCTTTCACACACCTGGGTCACGTGGAATAAATCTTCAAGCCACTCGGTGTGTCCTTGGGGGCAAGTCTCAAGTCAAGGCTATCACCTTGTTCTTAACTCCTCCGTTTAGGCTCAGCTCCTAACGAAGCCAAGGGGGGTAGACCCTATTAAGTTACATTAGAGGAAATTTGAGGTCCAAAATGGGCCTCCTAAGTAAAATAATAAAATAATAGTTAAAATAATAAAATAATAGTTATTAATTTTGGAGGAAGAATGAAAAAAACTACTTTTTGTGTTCGTATTTTTGACATATCTCCCTGTGTTTTTACTCAAATTCTGAGAGGGAGAGCTCATTGGATGCGAAATTTAATTTTGCATCCAATGAGTACCCATAATTCATACTTTTTATAGACCCTGCTACCCCAAAAATAAGAACTACTTGAAAAAACGTGATGATGACATCAACATCACATTTTTTCATGTATTTCTTGTTTTTGGGGTAGCGAGGTCCGTAAAAAGTATGCAGTGTGGGTAATCGTTGGACACGGAATTAAATTCTACATCCAACGAGCTCTCCCACTTGAAATTTGAGTAAAAACACAGGGAGATATGTCGAAAACACGAACAAACAAAGTAGTTTTCTTTTATGACAAATATGTCAATTCAACCATTATGGCTGACTCATTTTATTGAAATTCTATTGGTTCTTGAATTCCTACTCACAAAATTTATTGTTGGCACGTTTTCTTATAAAGCCCATTTTAGACCCCAAATTTCCTCTAATGCTAAGGCAAAATTATTTAGTATGGTGATGTTAAACTGAATGAGTTACTTAGGAGTTTGAAATTTAACCATAAACAACCATAGATGACAATATACAAAACAGAGCGCACGAAAGCACAATGCTGAGATACAATATATATATATATATATATATAGCAAGAGAATAACAAGTGCCTTAAAATGGAGTCAAAAGATAATCAATGTACTTGCATGTGCTTGGAGTGAATGTTTCGTGATTGCCTCTTGGTACATTTTAAGTTAATGTGAAATATGAGTTGATTAAAATTAGGCAAAAGGGGGGGGGGGGACTCCAGATATACCCGAGAGTACTTGGAGTATGTCCAAAACTAAATCGTTACGACTACCCACAAGGAATATGTGTGATGAATGGAGTCTCTGAGGATATTGTTCATAATGCACCCACAGGTGTAACAGAGATCAGCGCCCTGAGGTCACGTTTCAGGAGTTCCCGCTTCCTTTGGGTATTTTTCCACCGTAATTTGTCAATTTGGGAGAGTGAATCCTAATTATTCTAGTCACTCAAGTGGTTTTGATACATCTTGACTGATCGGATGAACCGTAGCTAATTGTAGAGCATACACACTGGAGTCTTGTCAATTTTAGTAAATTTTGAGATGGGTGTTCTTGTTAAAAAGAAAACCCTCCAGGAACCTCTTTCGATCCAAGTGGATCTCAATCGGAGAATCAAGGAGGGGTTAATTTTATTAAATTGAAGAAACAACTGATGAAAAAGAAAACTAATATACACAATGGCGGTTCTCTAATTAGTCCTACCACGCATCTCTTTCCCCTTTCGGGTCAATCGGGAAGTCGTGGGGTAAGTATTAAATTAATTTGAAACCTTAGATATGGAATATGGAATTGATAATAAATCAAATTATACTACCCTGAAGATTAGAACTACGCTAGATTGCAAAAAAAAGGAACGAAAAACAAAAAAAGACACGGACGCAAATCTCCCTAGGGGGATGGTGAATAGGCTTGAAAGAGCCTATTCAAAAGGAACTTTTATTTTTATTAGAAGCGATTTAAAATATCAGTAAATTGAAATTGATGCACTTTGGTCCTTTTTATCTGGGATCCAAAGGCTTACAACAAGCTTGTAACAAGCTAGAATTAAAACAGAGCGGTGGGGGAAGCTTCCGGGAAGCTCTGGTTCGTCCAAGAGTCGAAAATTGGGCAGAGTCTCCTTCTCTTTTTGTTAGACCTGATAAAAAACAGCGAGAAATTAAAATCAAATGTGCCCAAATTCACTTTAAAATTGTTTTGGGTCACCACAATGGTTACCGAAAAAAAACTAAGTAAAAATTTGTTAAGTTGGGGTAATCTAGTTTTGCAAAAAAAGGAACCAAGGAAAGCAATATTTCCTTGGGATCTTGGCTTGCTGTTTGGGCAGCCAATGAGATGTGCAATTTTATTTCAGAATATGAAACTTTAAAGTACAGCAAAGGAAACTACCTTTAAAGCAAGCTACAAATTTTCTTTAAAATGCTTGCAAAAAAGAGGATAATTTCAGCTAGATCTCTTAAAATATGACTTTATATGAAAAATGGAACTAAGATCTAAAATTAAGAAAGGATATTACTAACTAGATCTATATGTAATTTTCTTTGTGAGACAAATCTAAGCAACAAGATTCTTTAAAAGTAACCAATTTGAAGAGAAATCAAGATTTTGAAGGACAAAGAGAGAGAAAGAGTGTTGGAAGCCTAGGAATGTTGGGCTTTGGAGTCTAATTTGGTGCAACACCGAGGGGCTATGTCATTCATAAGATCTTGAAGATGAGGAATATGCAAACCAGCACAACCTCTTCCACAAGCAATATCATCTACAACTTAGAAATCCTTGCATAAACAGATGGTTAAAACATAGGTGCTACTGGAAGAGATAATTGGAAAGCATGCAATTAAACTTAAAATACATATAACTCCAATAGATATGAAACAAGAAACAGTAAGAGAATAAATAAAACTAGAATAAAATCTTAACCTAACAGGAGGGATCTCTCTCCTTCAAGGCCAGCAATTAACCAACAAAAGCAGTGATAAATAACACAGATTATACCTCATAAGCATTTGACAATCACCATCCACACATGAAGAGCATTACACCATAGATCTTGCCTCCAAAGATTCTTTATTCCAGAATAATAAAAAATACAATACAAGAGCAACAGAACCTCAATCCCAATTCTAACTGGCTTGGAAGAGGCATCCTGAGCTTTATTTTTACAAAAAAAAGGAGATCCAGCCCAGGCGGGCACAAATCCCAAGGAGATAGACCACTATAGTTGAAGGAGACTCCATCAATGCCTAATCTGTGTCTAGCTGAGCCAGATATGAGTCTCAGTAAGTGCAACTATCAATCAGGGGGCTGATCTGATTGACACCTCAACCTGTTGACTGAAGCATCCACCAAAACTCATCGAAATGAGCCCAAACATGTGGAGGAGAGAGGGAGGGCGAAATTTCCCATAAAGGATGTTGAAGTTCAACTCTAGATTTGTCCAGATCACCTCCTTCAGTCAAGGATTTGTCAGATCTAGTCAATCTGGTTAAGATATGACTGATTTCAGTCAAATCGGTTGAAAATCCACTGATCTAGGATTTTGGATTTGCTCCATTATTCATCAATTTATCAATTAAAATAATCAATAATTGATTTTTTGGGGATTTCTGACTTGAGTGATGGAAAATCACTCAAAAATAGGAAATAACGGGTCCATGGGTTTACATGGTGCTCTTAGCTTGAAAATGAGCACCTGCATGACTGAAACTGATTATTTGGCCCTCTTTTATTACACAATCAATTTTTCCAATTAAAATATTAAAAAATAGTCTAAGTTTTGGAAAAATTAAATTTTAATAAAAAACACTGAAAAAATTAAAAAATTAAAAAAGTTGAAAAAACCTAGGGGGACTTAGACATGTTCATATGTCTCGACCATGATGCCTAGCATGTTTATACATTGACACATAGACTCTAGTAACCTCAATAGGCCTAAATGCCAAGCCGACCACCCCAACTTTGGAGGTATGGAGTGAAAAACTCAGAAATTATCAGTCATTTATTCAGCAACCAATAATAACCAAGGGAAAAAACACCCTGGGCTGATCGGATTGACAAATAAAGTCTAAGAGACCAAGTCTTTTATAGACACTATCATGCTAGAACATTTATTACAATTCCCCCATGGGGTATGAACATGTGATATAGTACAACAAAGATTTCCAGAAGTAAGACTGAAGGTCTTCTGAAGTCTGAACAAGTTATCCTTGTCTGGTTCACCAGGCTCACTTGATAAAAAACCACTAAGTACAACTTAGGTGGTAAAAAGGTGTTTATCCAAAGAATAAGATCATGGAACCAGGTACAAAGTTTCAAGGGATTTCCCAGGTAGTGATATTGGTTGTTTATGATGCCTCCTCTAATTTTATAACACTGATTCAGTTGGAGATCAGATCAGTTATGAATTTAGAAGTTTATTATTAAGAACTTGTTGTGGGCAGTAAGATGATCCTAGCTGGCCATGTATTACAGACTAAGATTGGTATTTTCCATTTTATTGACAGGTTTGTATAGTTGGACTACATATGTCTCAAGTAAATGTTTAAATCTTACTGTTGTAGTGTTAGCTAGAGAACATACCTAAGTTATGAGGATACGAATTCAAATCTGTATCCAGATACGGATTCACTAGATTTTTTAAAACCCAGGATCCGAATACAGTGGGGGAACAACAAGTACAAACACATATAAAAATATTTTTATAATAAATACAAAAAATAGAATGAAGAAACAAAACTATTTAGGAAACACAAGAGTAGAACTATAAGTTATTGCCAAAAAGGAGAGTTCATGTACCATAAATGATAATTTGATAAGTTTTGATATTGATAATTGTAAAAACCATTTCAGCATGAACTTGAAGCAGGTCATAATAGTGGTTTTGTGAGCTACATCCACATGTCCTTATCAGCAGGGAATAAAGTGGTTTTCTCGAATGCTATGGAAATACTACAGAACAATGTAGGTGAACTAAGCAACAACATAGTACATAAATATAGATCATCCCTTAAAAACAAACCTTGGCCATAAATATATATCAAATAAAAATGTTGAAAGCAAACCTTGATATTGATATATCATAGTTCAAGAGCATATCTTGACGTAAGGATAGATCAGACCTTGAGCAGCAAAGGGGTTTACACTGGCCATTGTGTTTTAAGGTTTTTTTAATTGTTTCATTAAGCAATAATTTATTTTGGGGATCAATGGGTCATAGAAGCACTGGAAGTTGCAGGATTTGTTTGAAAATTTCAGGAATTGTTTGATTTTTCACAAGATCCATTTGAAAATTTCAGGTTTTATTTTTATTTTTCACAGGATCCATTTCATGGGACCAAGATACGATTCCTTCTACAGGGGATCCGTTTCAATGGTGGATCCACCTCAGATACATATAGGACCCGTGAATCCGCGGATCCTACACACTATGGTGGTGGATTCAGTAACATAGGAACATAGTTAGAAATATTCAGGATGGTGTAAGAAGGGAAAAATTTTCTGGAAACAGTGAATGACATGGGTTTCATTTATCATACAGTCAAAGCGAACACACTCTGAGCACTGGAAGCTGTACCTTGTTTAATAAAGAGTGGAAGGAATGAGTTAACTCTTGGATGAGGTAGGCACATCTTTGGTCGGTTAATACAAATGTTATGTTGAAAATGGTCATTGGATGACGATTTTGTTGCAGGTTGATGCTTTGTGTGACTATGATTGCAATGCTAAAATTCTTTGTCTCATGGTTACCACCTATGTAACTGCATTTGATGAATTTCTTCCAAAACAATTGAAATTTATTGAATGTGAAGAAAAGCTGATGGCACAAATTGAATTTTAAAATGTTGGCAAATTTCAACTATTAGTTGTAATTTTAAGGAGAAAAAGAGTTAATTAGAAAAACTTAGGTCAAATATTTTGTGAATTTGACATGTTTTTAATAGATTTTAAATTTAAACAATTTTATTTGTTTTTTATTTGGAATATGAAATTATAAAACAAATCATATTTCTTCTTTTCGAACTTAATTACGAATTTTATGACTTTTTTACATTGATCAATTTTTCGTGAATTCTATTTTCTCCAATTTCGAACCTGTTGACTAGGTTGCCACTAGTTCTGATGAAAAATTAGAGAACTTCAACTCAAACATAGTCACATATGTTTGAAGCGTAAAGAGTAGCATAGTTTTATCAATCCTTATACGTATGGAGACTTTAGTTCCTCCATTAATTTTATAGATGATTGTCTTATCTAAGAGTTCTTTGTACAATGCAAATTCTATTATTACAATACTGTAATGCAATAGACAATTTTACATTAATTTAACTTCTTATTGTGAACACAATCATTCACACCTGGTATGCAAGTGATTTAGTATGAATTTAATTAAAGACAAATTTCTTCCCACAAGAATAGTGCAAAATGAACCATTTAAATGTTGTCAATTTCATCCAAAAGTAGACAATGGAAGGGGGTTTAGAACCGCCTTTAAAAGTCACTTTTGTGGGCGGAGGTGTTTATAACCACCTGCGAAAGTCACTTTTGGGAGGGGTTTAGAACCGCCCTCAAAAGTCACTTTTGGGGAGGTTTTGTTGATGTATATGTAACTTCGGAATGTATTCACTTGTATTTCTTATGTATTGTAACCCGATGTTTATTTCGGGATGTATTTTTAATGTACTTGAGTCATTTCATGCCCCGATGTTCCTATCGGGAGTTTGTATAATGTAAACAAGTCATGTCAAGTCAAGGTGGGTAACCCTCCTATTTCCTAAGGGTTAAAGTCCCCACATTTATGGGGCACTAGGGTTATTAGACTCTCCTAGAGAGGTCGGCTCTAGTAGGGTTTAGTCATGTAGGGAATTAGTATAAATAGAGAGCTAGCCTCTCTATTTAGCACACACTCACTCACACTCAGTTGTAGCGCATATCTGAGGAAGAAGAAGGCACTGGGGCAAGGAAGAAAGAGGTTACTGTTGTCGGGAGATCATCTTACTGTTTTGGGTTTTACTTTTGGTGTTGATTCTATCTCTGAGGAAGTTGTGGGGTTTTCTTCATTTATGGTTTCCCCGGGGAAAAATATTGTGTTCATTGTCTCTTGTGTTTGATTGTTGTACTTGTTATTCTCTCAGTTAAAGACCCTAAAATAATGCTAGCTTAAATGATAAAAACTAACATGGTATCAGAGCTAACCTGAGAAGAAGACACTGTGTAGCTACGTGAACTAGGGATTCCTACTTTGTGGATCTCTCTCCACATATTTTCAGCAAAATAAGGTTGGAATAACTCTCCTCCCTAGGGCGCATATTTCTGTCGAAGCAGAATCCAATTCTAAGGTTTTTCAGTTTTGGACCCGAAACTACTACTGAAAATTAAGGCTTTCCACAAAAGTGGAATTTTTCAGTAAGCCCAGGCCTGGATTGATATCCTCCCCAAAATCAAATTTAGGGATCAAATTCAAAGCATTTGGTTGGACAGGACTCCAGAAAATCAAAACCCTAATATGCTCCTGAACCACCACTGTAGGATTTCAGCTCCAAATCCAGGTCTGACATCTTGACCTGGAAAGATCTAAATATTTTGTATTTCCATTTGAGGTTCTCAGTTAAGATGTCTCATCATACCAAGCTTGATGATAAGCTTGAGGGAGCTGATAACTTCCGAGCTTGGAAGTATAGGATCTCCTTGGTCCTAGTAGAAAATGAGTTGGACTCCTATATCAATGAGGAGGTTCCAGTTCCAGAGGGACATGAGGCTAAGGCCTTACATAAGAAGAAGTTGGTTATGGAAAAGAGGATCATTTCTGATTCAATCAAGGATCACCTCTTACCACAGGTGTCCTCCCTAAAGACACCTAAGGCTATGTTTGATGCCCTAACCAAATTGTTTGAAGGGAAGAACATAAACCAGAAGATGACTTTGAGAAACCAACTGAAGAATGTAAAGATCTAGAATGCTGAGACCATCTAGTATTACTTTAAAAGGGTCTCTCAGATCAAGGAACAGTTGGAAGCAGTAGATGAAGAAGTGGAAAATGCAGAGATTGTAATGACCACCTTGAATGGTCTCCCTAGATCATGGGACTCCTTTATTCAAGGGATATGTGCTAGAAAGAAGTTAGTCAAGTTCAGCAGACTATGGGAAGAATGCTCTCAAAAAAAGGTCAGATAGCAGCTCGATAAGAAAAGATGGGAAGTGAAGATCAAGCTCTCACAGTACACTCCAAGAAAACCAAAAGAAGTTCTCATCACTCCAGAGGTAAGCATTTCTCTAAAATTAACTATAGAAAAGACATGTCTAGAATCAGATGTTATACATGTGATGAAGTAGGACACTTTGCAAAAGACTATCCTAAAAGACAAAATACAAAAAAGGGAAACAAGACAAGACATCATGCTCATGTTGTAGAGGATGATGAACCATCCAAGAAGAGAACTAGATATGAAAGTGAAGACTCTTCAGGTGATGAAGAATATTTCTTAATTTCTTCTCTCAGGGGAAACATCACACATGGAAGCAATGATTGGCTTATAGACAGTGGGGATTCCAAACATATGATAGGATTCAAAGAGTCCTTTGTAAAAATTTTAGAACATGAATCACCTCACAAGGTGAAGCTTGGAGATGACTACCAATATCCAATAAAAGGTAGTGGGGAATCCTCCTATAAACTAGACTCTAGAAAGTCTATGAAGATGCAAGATGTATTGTTTGTACCAGGTCTCAAGAAGAACCTTCTCTCCATATCTGCATTATATGCAAAAGGAATGAGGGTTGCATTTATAGATGGGCAAGTCATCATGTGGCCAAAAGGAAATACTATCGATGATGCAATAGTGATTGGAGAACAAGAAGGAGGATTGTACAAATTAAAGGGCCATCCAGAACAAGCCTTGGTCCATGGCACAGTAGAGCCAAATGAGATTTGGCATAGAAGGCTTGCACATGTGCATTACAGAGCACTACCACTAGCAGGCAAAGTTATTGAAGGTCTTCTAGAAATTCAAGCAAAACATGATGGGGTCTGCAAAGGATGTGCAAAAGGAAATAATACAAAGAAGAAATTTCCAAGTAGCGAAAGCAAAGAAAAAGGAATCTTGGAAATCATCCACTCCGATGTATGCGGTCCTATGTCATCAAGATCACTAAGCGGGTATGTATATTATGTTTCTTTTATTAATGATTTTTCTAGGAAGACATGGATTTAATTCATGAAGAACAAAGATGAAGTATTCAGCAAGTTCAAGGAATTCAAAGCCTTCATCGAGAATCACACTGAAAATAAGATCAAGACCTTTCGATCAGACAATGGCAAAGAATTCACTTCAAATGAATTCAAAGAGCTATGTAAAGACTCAGGGATTAAGAGGGAGTTGTCCACTCCTTATAATCCGCAATAAAATGGGATTGCAGAGAGGAAGAACAAAACTATCATGGAAGTTGCAAGGGCTATGCTTCATGATCAAGATATTCCTATGCATCTTTGGGTAGAAGCTGCCAAAACAGTGGTGTATGTACAGAACCATACTCCACACAAAGTAATCGAGAACAAGACTCCTAAAGAAGTCTTCTTTGGCAAGAAACCAGAAGTCAACCATCTCAGAATATTCGGCTATCCAATGTACATACACATTCCAAAAGAGAATAGGACTAAATTAGATCCTTCAGGAAAGAAGGGTATATTTGTGGGATACTCTAAAAGCTCGAAGGCTTACAGAATATACTTCCCAGGATTCAAGAAGATTGACATCAGTAGGGATGTGACATTTGATGAAGATTCAGCTTACAACAAATCCAGAAAGAGACCTGCTAAAGTTCCTAAAGAATCAGAAGCACCCAGAATTCATGACACAACCATGAATGAAGAAATTCAAGAAGAAGATCAAGAATTCAAAGAACCATAAAGACCTGTAGATCCACCTCCAGAGAAGAATCCTCATAAGAGGAAACCTACTTGGGTACAAGAAGTTATCCAAGGTGCAGAAAAATATGGGGCTCCAAAAGAGAATCACAGAGAAAGAAAGAGGACCAGATCTTGTTCCAAGTATGTAGCATTACTATGTGATTTCATTGATAAATAACCTTCCAATTATGAAGAAGTGACAGAATGGAAATAATGGAAGGATGCTATGATCGAAGAGTATCAATCAATCATGAAGAATGATGTTTGGGATGTTGTCCGAAGACCAGAAGGGAAGTCAGTTGTAACTTCCAAATGGATCTACAAGATCAAGCATGCTACAGACGGTAGCATAGAGAAATATAAATAAAGATTTGTTTCTCGTGGTTTCTCCCAGAAAGAAGGAATAGATTATGAAGAAACCTTTGCACCTATAGCCAGATACACTTCCATCAGATCAGTACTTTCTCTGGCTACAGTGATGAAATGGAAGATACACCAAATGGATGTCAAGACTAATTTCTTGAATGGTGTAGTGGAAGAGGAAGTGTATGTGGAGTAGCCACTTTGTTTTGAGACACATGACAAGGAGTCTCATGTATGTAGATTGATACGATTTGAAACAGGAACCCAGGACATGGTACGACAGAATTGATAGCTTTCTATCCAGTTTGGGATTTACCAAGAGTAAAGCAGATTCCAACCTTTACTACAAGGTTGAAGATGGAAACCCAGTGATGCTCCTATTGTATATAGATGATTTGTTTGTGACAGGTATGTATGGGTTGATTACTGATACGAAGAGAAATCTTGCTTCTGAGTTCAAAATGAAGGACTTGGGTATGATGCATTATTTTCTAGGTATGGAGGTGTGGCAGAGTGCTGATGGGATTTCCCTAGGACAAGGAAAGTATGCAGTAGAGATCCTGAAGAGGTTTGGGATGATGGAATGCAAGGCCATGACCACACCTATGGCATCGAAGATGAATCTATTGAGTGATGCTTCATCAGAGATGGTTGATGCTATGATGTATCATCAGATGATTGGGTCCTTGATGTACCTGACGAACACGAGACCAGATATTTGCTTTGTTGTGAACACCTTGAGCCAGTTCCTGATAGATCTGAGACATTTTCACTTGATTGCTGCAAAGCATATTTTGAGGTACCTGAGGGGTACAATTGATTATGGGCTCAAGTACGAGGTGAATCAGAAGATTAACTTAGAGGGTTATGTTGATTCGTATTGGGCAGGAAGTGCCATCGATAGGAAGAGCACTTCAGGATGTTGTTTCAGTATGGGATCAGGTGTGATCTCTTGGTTTAGCAGGAAGCAATCTTGTGTGGCACTGAGTACAGCTAAAGCAGAGTATGTCATAGCTTGTTCAACTAGTTGTGAGGTAGTATGGCTAAGGAAGCTACTGTCTGATTTATTTAATCTCCAGATGCATGCTACTTGTATACATTGTAACAACTAGAGTTGTGTGAAGTTGTCAAAGAATCCAGTGTTCCATGACAAGTCGAAGCATATTGAGATCATGTATCACTATATTAGGGATATGGTACAGAGGGGAGTAGTGAAGCTCTAGTATGTTGTGATGGATGATCAGACAGCTGATGTGTTGATGAATCCATTGGCTAGAGTGAAGTTTGAGTACTTCAGGGAGAAGCTTGGTGTTCTCCAGATCGAGGTCCCTTCCAAGGGGAAGTGATGAGTCCGTGAACCATTCTGACGAGTAGGTTAGATGTAAGGGCTAAGCCATTTTGTCATGGTGAGAGGATTGGTTCCTTCCATGTCATATATGAGTGTTAAGCCATTCTGATATGACTGTAGGATTGGTTCCTACATGATCAGATATAAGAGCTACTACCATTCTTGGAATGGAGTTGCCTGGTGAGTTACCAAGAATACTTGGTCTAGGACTGAGGGCCTTTCTAAGACGATTGTAAGATGTAGTCTTACATGATCAGATGTGAATGCGTGAACATTATAATGTGATTGAGGGATGTGTTCCCACATGATCAGATATAAGGGCTGTTGCCATTCTATCATGGTGAGAGGATTGCTTCTTTCCATGTCAGATGTGAGTGCTAGCCACTCTGATGTAGGATTAGTGTCTACATAGATGTAAGGGATACCGCCTTTCTGACGAGTAGGTCATATGTTAGTGTTGTCCATTCTGACGAGTAGGTCAGATGTAAGTGATGTGCCTTTCTGACGAGTAGGTCAGATGTGAGTGCTGGCCATTCTAACAAGTAGGTAAGATATAAGGGCTACCAAAGACCTACAAGGAGGTAGGCCTACAAATGCATGAAAAAGGGCTGGCTCTGTATAAATTCCTATGACAAGAAGAATCATGAGATAGCACATATGATGATGACCCAGTGATGATCTAGATCAAGCTATGATTCAGATCCAGTTATGATGTCTCCGAGATGATCCAGATCGAGTGATGATCCAGATCCAGCAGTGATGATCCAGATCGAGTGGTGATCCACATCCAATGATTATGACCTCATGATGATCTAGATCCAGTGACGATCCAGATCCATTGATGATGACCCCATGATGATCTATATTGAGTGATGATCCAGATCGAGTGATGATGATCCAGATCGAGTGATGATCCAGATCCAGTGATAATCCAAATCTAGCGATGATGATCCAGATCCAGTGATGACTTGAAGATGAAGAAGATGAGAACTTGATGATGACCCAGATGTTACAAAGAAGAATACTTGTGTTGAAAATTGTGTTGAGAGAATACCTTCCTAGTTAAGAGGGAGTGTTGATGTATATCTAACTTTGAAATGTATTCACTTGTATTTCTTATGTATTGTAACCCGATGTTTATTCCAGGATGTATTTGTAATGCAATTGAGTCATGTCATGCCCCGATGTTCCTATCGGGAGTTTCTATAATGTAAACAAGTTATGTCAAGTCAAGGTGGGTAACCTTCCTATTGTCTAAGGGTTAAAGTCCCCGCAGTTTCGGGGAACTAGGGTTATTAGACTCTCCTAGAGAGGTCGAACCTTATAGAGTTTAGTCATGTCAAGAATTAGTATAAATAGAGAGCTAGCCTCTCTATTTAGCACACACTCACTCACACTCAGCTGTAGCACATAGTTGAGGAAGAAGAAGGCACTAGGGCAAGGAATAAAGAGGCTACTGCTGTCGGGAGATCATCTTACTGTTTTGGGTTTTACTTTTGGTGTTGATTCTATCTCTGAGGAAGTTGCAAGGTTTTCTCCATTTATGGTTTCCCTAAGGAAAAACACTATGTTCATTGTCTCTTGTGTTTGATTTTTGTACTTGTTATTCTCTCAGTTAAAGATCCTAACATAATGCTAGCTTGAATGATAAAAACTAACAGTTTTGATCTCTTCTAGAACTGCCCCTAAAAATTAAAACTTTTAGCATCAATGCTATTAGGGGTAGCTTTGTAAAGACCTCCTGCAAATCCAACCTACCCCCCCCCCCCCCCCCCCCCCCCAAAGTGACTTTTTGAGGAGGAAGACGACCGCCCCTAAAAGTCAAATTTGTTGTAGTGTGCAAACATAATCAATTTTTTTTCAAAGGTTAGAAGGTCCACTAACATTATAGAATACAAACTAATATTCAAAAGGAGGGTATCTTTAGCCATCATTATTGCCTCCTTGAGGCTATTTAGTGCAGTGAAAGTTGGACTTTAACATCGAACACTCATGAAAGAGAAGAGATGTATAAATACATATTAATTGAGTTAATTGATACAATTTTCTAGGATCTTTTCATTGTGGTTTAATTACTTACTCTACATGACCATCCCTAACTACCAATACTAACTGCTATCCATTAACTTGATTGGACACTAACAATAATGATATTTATTACACATTAATAAATAATATATCATGGATCCTATTGAGCATCACTTATTCAAGCACCTCACCTTAACACGAAATACAATTTTTTTAACTTCCCTCAATATAAAATCCATAGCAACTTACTCAATAACTAAGAATAATTACAAAAGTTGAAGGGCATTCTTGTTTAGTCTTCAATAATGCAACACTTCTCCCGTTCTTAATATCTAAACACTACATTCTGTTGTATGATGTAGGTTGTGTTGGTAAAGAAATGTATGCAATGCCATATCAACCAAGTTTTGCATTGGGACATCAAAGGCAATTTCTTCATTTTATCAATATTTTTTCTTCTCTTTCTTTCATTATGAGATATGATTATTGAAACAAGTGTTTGAACATGACATTTTATGATTTAAATATGATATTATCTGTCAATTGATAATAATGAGATTCTAAATATTATGGATTTTTTCATGACAATATCTTTTTGTATTGACCAAAATGGAAACTTGACCAATAGTGTAATCACATTGTGATATAGGTAATTGATATATGACCTATTTTATGATCATAGTCAATTTTTTCCATATTATGAATGATTTATTGTTCACAATGAAACATCTAGATGGAACTTCTTTAGAGTGTTGATTTTGTGTTCTAATGTTATGTGTATCCTTCTGGAGCTTCCATTTTTGGCTTCTTTGTTTCTTTATTTTAGAAACAGTAAGCTCACTGCCATTCTTCCATCAAGTATTCCTCTAACATGGAAGGTTTTTCATTCATATTTAAATGGATGTTGTTCATAGTCCTTAGGAAGTTATACCCATTTCCAACATTTGCATAATGACTATAGAGTATAGTCATATGCCATATCATGCTTGTAGTTTGTTAAGTATATTCGAATCTATTCCTTCTCCCATTGTTTCAATTCATGCTTGGTTTTCCAAATAAAAATATAAAAAGATAGCCTCATCCTATAATCTATGGCCCCATGAATATGCTTATATCCAATGTTTTTGGGGATCATGTATATCTCCCAGTGAAAGCACTGCAACATCACCTTGGGAAGCGAATAAAAATTATGAATTGGAATCACAATATATCCTAACCATTTTTCCTTGTGAATATTCATTAGCTTGATAGAAAAAGGAACTTTTCTCATCCCATGGCAGATAGGATCCATGTGAGGCACCAACTATTGGGTTGATCATCCTCTTTTGATTCTCCCGATTGCTACACTTATACATGGCTCTAGGATGATCATGCTTATCTACTATATCCTTGGCATCCACACTAAGATAATTGTTGTTTATAGGTCTCATGTAGTGGTAAACTTACAGTTGATAGGGAATAGTGATTTTTGCATTCCTATTAAGCCAATTTCTTGAGTTTTTTTAAAAATTCCTAGAAAAGGTTTATGGATTTCATAACCTGCTTGATCATATATTGTGAACTCATACAATCTATCATCATTTTTTGACCATTGGATACTCAAATTTGTGTATTGATATTTTTTACCATTATGAAGGACTATGTAAGTTAGTTTCCCAAATTCTTAAAGGGTGCTATCTCAATGGAAGAGCGTCTAACTTAAAAGCACGAGTTTGGTGGTTCGATTCCTCCATGCCCTAATGATATTATAATATTGGTTACAAACAACTAAATTAGTAAGCAAAAGTTAAGAGATAAGTGACCAAGCAATGGCAGATAAGTGACTAAACAAAAGGACCAAAATTCATATATAAAAGTACTAAATTAGTGACCAAAAAATGAGAGATGTGAAACTAGGCATTAAAAAGGATGCAACACATGGTGCTAATGATGAAGCCAAACATGGAATTGATATGGTAGCAAAATAAGATGTGAAACTAGGCATTAAAACAGATGGAACAGGTGGCGCTAAGGATGAAGCCAAACATGGCGTTGACCTGGTTGCAAAATAATACGTTACTTTGGATGCAAAACATGGCGCTACATAGGAAGCAAAATATGGTGCAACAATAGAAGAAATATTTGGCATCATTTTGGTAGAAAAACACGATGCAAAAAAGGAAGCAAAAATTGACACATATTTGGAAGTAAAACATGGTGCAAAATGGGATGCTAAAGTGGTAGCAAAAATGGATGCAATGTTGGATTCTAATTTGGATGCTAACATGGTGCTATTAAGGATGAAAATATGGCGCTAATGGATATTTAATTTAAGAAGCAAAAGAGGAAACTCGCTAGGAAGAAAAATAGGACGTTATTTAGGAAAAAAACTCGACATTGTTTAGGAAGCAAAGTTGGACGTTATTCTGGAAGAAAAAAACTGACGTTATTTTGGACATCATAAAGGATGCCATCTAGGAAGCAAAAAAAGATGTTTTTTGAGATGTTTAAGTTTTGTCCATATAGAGTCCCATTTAGCGTCTATTTTGACCACTCAATGTAAAAATAATTTACACTAAAAAAGGATGCTAAATGGGACTCTAATTCCAAGAATTGTTGTAGTGTGTGGAGGTCAAAAATGAGGGAAAAATGATAGGGGAATGATGTTTATATCTAGTTTAGGCTATGTAGTTCTATTTAAGCAATTTTTTGTGTTACCAGGCTTTGTCCTAGACCTGCACATAAATATTGATGGTGAATGGCGATATCTCGATGTCCTAGAGGGTCTAGATTACCATTGGACCTGATAGTGGGGTGTAAGAGAAAGTATGTGGTGAGGAATAGAGTTTTGGATTCTCAAGATGATACTGGAGTTATTCTTTGATACACCTCTATTTTGTATCTTTGGCCTCAGCTCAGGGGTGTCCTTTTAAAGTGAGACCTGGCTTGGCAGTGCCAAAGGCTAGAATGTGGTTCGAATGATGTCAGGTGCGCATGATTGATAAGATAAGTGATTTATCTCATGTTTATTTACTTTACTTGGATATGATTTATTTATTTATGGATTCACATGAATTTTTTTATGAAATGTATGATTTAATTATGGAAGAAATTTCTCATAGAATTCAATCTATTTATGCAAGTAAATTTGATGCAGGAATTGGAAACTAGTTTTTGGGATTTTGTGCACAAATTGTTTGAGGAAATAATTATTTGGTACCTCTGCTACATAATTGAGATTTCTGCTCCTTCTCCTTATATGTTTTGTATTTTGATGGTACAGTATCCTTGGAGTGGTTTAAGACAGTTCTCTTTGATTCTTCTACCTTTTATTCGAAAAACTAGTTGTTTGATCGAACTGTTTGGCATAGTTTTGAGAATTATCACATGATGTGTTCGTAAAAATGAATGAGTGTTAATTTTATGATTGTTTATGATAAATAATATTGAAATTTGTGTGATAATTTTGGGATAAATATTCTTTGTAGTGTTGGGGAAATGTCTACCGAAATTCTAGATCAATTTCCAATTTCTAGTTCTTTCAATGGAATTGTTTTGAGTAGGTTTGCGACTTTGCATATGAAGTTCTTGAAAAAATGTTAGAATGAGATATACCTATGTTATTACTGATAAAAAAATTTATTTAGAGTTTGAATTTCATTTTTATTCTATGAGCTTTGGATTTAAATATTATAGTGATTCCTAGAATTACTAGTCAATTTGGATGAGTAGAATTTAGTTATTTTGTGGATTGTTTAATGGAATGTATATGTGTGGAAAGCTACAAAAATATGACTGTAAGTGATGCACGATATGATTTCCATGAGATAAAATACTCATATATTTCTCTTTATTTGTCATTTGGAGAGTTCAATTGGAAACTAGGTACATTGCACTGAAATTGGCAAATAGTTTTTGGATTTGAATCTCAATTTTTGATAAAAGATGAATGTACATCCATATGATTTATTATTGGTTCTTTACTTGTGCTATATAATTCTATTTTCCATATATTTACCTTAACCTATGTGTTCCTCGAAACTCGGTATGATTGGTTTGATTGAATTCCTAACAGTGTTTATTAACTAGTTGTACTGATTGAACTTGAAATACCGTTTGTTTATGTACTCGGATCAGATATGCAAAAGTACATTATTTTTCTGTACATACATGCTTAAATATGCCTAGAATGGTTGTAGGTTCAGTTTTTGGTTCATTGGCATGGTTGTGTGTCGAATTTGTGCAAGACTAGTTGTTAGTATTGAACAAGTAGATAACTAGTTCTTGTGGAATCATTTTCATAATTACTATGTTTAATTAATTGGAAAATGGTAATTAGCCCTGATTTACATGTTATTAGGTGTTAATTATCCATTGAACTTGATAAATAATGTTTAAGTGATAAACAGATGAAATTATACTAAGTACCATCAATTGTGCACTAATTGTTGTTAAGTATCGTAATTGGAACATTAATTACTAGTTAATCATGATTAAAAGTAAATGACCTTTAGAGGTCGAATTTATGTCTAAATTGTATTGGAATGGATATGTGATGTTTCTTGAAGGTGTTCATAATCATTACCAGCCCTTGGATCAGAGGTTGGAATAATTATTGAATATATTTTAATTTATTGGTAATTAAAGGGACTTTGTCGTGATTAAATCTTGAAAAATGAATTTCAATATTTGTTTAACTAATCCGTTGTGCTAAAAATATCTAACTATCCTTATAGAGATAATGGTATGTCCCTTGCACCCATTGATATCCCCAGGGGACATTACAAGTGGTATTAGAGCTTAGGTTTCAACACTGAGATGTTGGGCCTTCTATAGAGTTATTATCTTATGCATATGTGCATTTGGAGTTTACAAATGTGCTTAGTAAGATGAATTTAACCTTCCTTATGTTAATATAAGAATAAGAAACCTCACTTCAGATATTCGTTTGTTGTATTCCTAGAATTAATTAATATTGAATATTGGTTATTCAATAGATTGATTGGTAAGTACTTTGTGGTGTATATCTCGTGACTTGATTGGTTGACGCATGTGCATTTCCTCTTTAATTGTTCATTATATTCTTAATATTGAAATGCTTTTTGTAGTCTGACTTATTTACTAGTACATTATGATTATGAATTGATAAGTAAATAATTGGAATTATAATAGTACATACTATGTACCATTATCAACATTAATTTAATACTAAGTTATTAAGATGATATAGTTTTATCATTATTAAATATTAATATGATCATTTATTAAGTGACATTTATACCCTATATTTATTTTGTATTCTCTATGGATGAGTAACTTGCTGGCTATTTTAGGAATGAGACACTTTTCTAAATGGTGTTTACAATTCTCCTTTTTATTTTATGCATGTAGTATGTTTTTATACTAATTATTACTTATTACTATCCTAACGTATCTAATTAGTTAGTGGTGGAATTTCCACTCTGAGGTAAGCATAGCTATGAGCTATTTTTGTATTCTATTATTTATTTGATTTATTTTGGGGTTAGTGGTGGCATTATTATTATCCTATATATATTACTAATTTATTTATTGAGTGGAGAAAACGAGTCACTTGTCCCTAATGCTTCATATTCTGTTTTATTTTATTTATTTTGCTTATGGAGATGTAACTCCTTATCTATTTTGGAGGAGAATGAGCCACTTCTCTCTAATTGTTCATATTCTCTTTCATTTTATTTATTTTACTTATGGAGATGTAACTGATAGTCTATTTTGGGAGGAAATGAGGCACTTGTCTTTAATGACTCATTCTTTTAATATTATTTATTTTATTTTGTGTATACGTAAGTAGTATTGTAGTGTAAGATAATATTATATATATATATATATATGACATCCGCATAATTATCATATAATATGATATGTGTGATATGTACAGTTGTTAAAATTATATATAAGAATATATGCATTATTATATATATGAATGCTTGTATGTTTGTATATACTATAATATGCAGTTTATTATATGTAATAGTTATTAGTATTACATGTATCTAATATTGTGAATATACTATATGTATAGAGGTGAACGTATGTAATGCCATAAGTGTAAAATTTGGAAGTGTTTGAGTGTTTGGATGTATTTGGAGGTGTTTGGAAGTATTTGGGAATATTTGAAAGTGCCTGGAAGTATTTCAGAGTTTAGAAATGTTAGGAAGTATAGTGTGATCAAGAGTGTTATGTTAGTATATATGTTATAATACATATCTAATATGATAGTATTGGGTTATGCAATTATTGCTATAATTGTATTGATATTATGGTATAACATAATAATTATGAGTATATTAAATGTGGAATATATAGGTTATATAACTAATATGTTGTGTACGTGATTAATAATAATATGATATATGATTGAAGAATTATAATATATATGTAAACAAAACGAACGTATGTATATAATACATAGTAGTAGTAAGTATGGTATATGGTATGAGTGTATGATAGTGTGTTGTATAGCTAGTAATTATTTTATTGTAGAATATTACAAGATTTTGGTGGTAGGATGTTTGGCTATTTGAGGTGACTATGTATTTACTTTGATTGATAAGTAGTGTTCTACATGTAAATACTTAGTAATGTAATGTATTATTATTATTATTATTATTATTATTATTATTATTATACATATATCCTCATGTGCTAATAATTCTATGTAACGTTATGATAAATAGTAACTATTCGATATGATTTCTATAGTTGGTGTATGTTGTTTGATATTATTGGTTGCTATTGGATGTTACTGCTTAAAATTGGATGATTTATGGTTGATACATGTATGAAATTATCACCATTGTATGTATGGATATTATTGGTTGTCCTTGGTTGTTATTGTTGTTGCATGTATGATTGATATATTTAGGTTGATGTATTATGGATGATGTATTCTTCTCGATGTATTATGATCATTGTCTTATGATTGATGAATATTGGATGATGTATGCATGAGGTTCGTTGTATGATTGATATTAGTTGATGAATAATGAATTTTTGAATGATCTCTACGATGAATTATGCTTTGTGTTGAGATGAAAAGTAATATGTTGTTATGGCCCTTTTTGGTTCTTAGTTAGATTAGAACTATTGCATATTGTTGGGCAAAAGGGCAGACCCGGGTTTAATCCTTTTGTGTCGCACCAACAAAAGACCCACAGTGTTGGCCCTTTCGGCAACAACCTGCGCGCAGGTTGCAGTCTCACCCGAAACAGCTATGGGGTGCCGCAGAATCAGGTTTCTGCAAGCAAAGAGGGGGATTACTGTACCTTAGCCTTGAATAACCTTATCTATCAGTAATCACAAAGTTTTACCATTTATTCTCATATAAGTTCACAGATAGATAGATAACCGTGACTTGCTTAACCCACTACAGGGAATTCACAGCGAAGCTTATTAATTAGCAGTGATCTATATTATCAGATATATTTTTATTAATGCATAAAAGATAACAAAAACAGAAAACAACACAAGAAACCACAACACCGAATATAACGTGGTTCACCCCCAGTGTAGGGGCTACGTCCACCAAACTGCGTTTTATTCAACTTGCTACAAAACCGCAGTTTGATCTGCGCACTCAGCTGCAGATTCCTTCAATCCTTAAAAGCTGCGCACACAGCAGCAGATCTTTCCTTAATACTTCTTACAAAAACCCTCTGTGCACACAGCTGCAGAGGTCGTCCACGCACACAGCTGGGACTTAACCTTCTTTACAAAATCAACCTTAACCTTGCCTTAATATTCCTTACATCATAAAACCTAACCTATCTTCTTTACATAAGCACTTATTTATACTGCGCATTTTTACAAAACCATGGTCTTAAACCATGGGCACCCAAAAAACCCTAAACCCTGGATTTAAACCACGGGTTTATTACAAAAAGGAGGGTTTTGACTTACTCTGACACCCCTAAGACTATCTTGACTCATAAATCCACTTACCAACAGCCGTGAAGTTACCACAACTAGTAATCCTTTAGGGTACGCGCCCCAACAGGCCCCTAAGACTCACTAGTGGCCCGTCCCGGGACACTCTTCAGCTTCTCTGGTGGCAGAATTTCGCTGATGAGACATAATGTACTGCTTGGTGAAGCTCTCCATGCTACTACTGGCTGCGTACTTTTGTCCTTTGCAGCAGTTTTACTGATGAAAGCCGTCGTGACCACCTGTAACACCATCCTTTACTGCGATGGCCGATACCTGACCATCCACGAATTTGGGGTCCCCTAGGATTGCGTGTCCCATGGCAGGAGGAGTATAGCTGGCATGGTTCTGTTACGCCGAAAGGCTGCTTGGTGGGATTCCCCAGAGTCTTTCTGCGAGGATTCACACCCTTGGTTGCTCTATGTTAGAGCAAACTCCTGGCCGTCTTTGCAAATTTAGAGCAAACTCCTTCCTGTCGATGTACTTAGCCAAGTAGAACTGTGCTAGTGGGGTACTTAGAAGGTGCTGCAGACATCTATCCCTTACTTCCCATACTAGCGCCTGAACATTACAGTTGTTCGACATAGTTTGGGCTGAATATGTCACAGATGTGCTTCAGGCAGAAAATACAGGTCACGATGGCTCCTTATAGAATCCTGAGGCTGAATTTGTCATCATGGTGCAGTAATGATGCCAAATATGATGAAGTTCCGGGAATCTGCTCCACACAGCGCCGGATTTTCCCAAAATCTCATTATGACCAGTAATGAGAGCAACGCTTGTGCCAGCGCCGCTGAATGTAGTATGTCCCATCCGTCACATTTTGGGCTGCGACACACCTTGACAATTTCCAACTTCGACACAACCTGACCCTGCGACCTACGACCAACTTGTAGCTTCGCATCCTGTAGAAAAAATAGACTACGATAATCCATAGTGCTTCAAGCATGTTACTTATTTGGTTAGAGATACCTCCTGTCCTGAGTACCTGGCCTATCTGTGTACTTTTTTAAATGGCTCCCATTTATCATAGAGGGGAAAAGCTCACCATTTAATTTGGCTAGCTGGACTGCGCCCCCGTCAGTAACTTTCTGTACTACATACGGTCCTTTCCAATGTGTCTTAAACTTTCCAGGGAACTTCATGAATTTGCTGTCATAAAGGAGCACAAGATCACCCTGTTGAAAATGTTTCTTCTTGATGTGTCGGTCATGCCACGCTTTTTCTCGAGCTTTCTGCACCTGTTGTTGGAAGCCTGTGACAAATCTATCCTCTTCAAGTTCTAATATCTGTTTCAGTCTTTCTGTGATTATGGCTGGGTCATCCATCTCGGTGAAAGCAGATATCCGGAGGCTGGGAACAATGTATTCCATTGGCATGACAGCTTCTTGTCCATAAACTAGTCGAAAGGGTGTATGGCCTATCAACTTCTTGCAAGTAGTTCTGTAAGCCCATAGCACCGCTGGAATTCGAAGATCCCAATCATTCCTGTTAGCGTTACAAAACTTTGTCAAGGCATGCTCAAGGATTTTGTTAAAAGCTTCGACAGTCCCATTTGCTTGTGGGTGATACGCGGTACTCTTTTGATGATATACCTGAAATTCTTCAGTCAATACTTCAATAGTCCTATTCGGGAAATGTGATCCCTGATCACTCATAAGAACTTTGGGACACCCAAATCTGGATAGGATGTTGTCGAAGATGAACTTCGCAGCACTAGCAGCGCTACAGGTCTTGACCGGTTGAGCTTCGGCCCAACGGGTAAGATAATCAGTTGCTGTAATGATGTATCTAGCTCCTAACTTTTTCGCAGGGGGGTTGATAGGTCCAACAAAGTCAATGGCCCATTTGTCAAAGGCCTGCAATGTTACTTGCAGAGCTAGGGGCATTTCATCCCTCCTAGATGGTTTACCTGTCCTCTGACATATGTCGCAACTGTGGCAATATTCTCTTGCATCTTTGTGAAGTGTGGGCCACCATAAACCGGCTGTCAAAATCTTCTGCGCTGTGGATTTTCCTACATAGTGACCTCCTGCTGCACCAGAGTGTGCTTCCGCTAAGATTAGAGGTTTTTCGTGTTCCAAAACACATCTGTGCAGTATCTCATCTGGTCCCATTTTATACAGCTTCCCTGCTATTAAAGTGAAGTCCACGGCTCGAACCACCAACTGCTTCTTCTGCTGTGTGGTCATCTCTGAAGGGGGGATACCTGTAGACAAATACTAAGCAATATCCTGGAAATATTCATCAACTATTTGTATAGCAAATAATTGTGCATCGGGGAGGCCTTCGTCCATGTTGGTAGGTTCTTCGCCTGACTCGAGCCTCGACAAATGGTCAGGTCCTAGGTTAAGTCTTCCAGGCTTAACAATGATCTCAAAATCATACTCTTGAAATAGAATTAACCATCTGCATATTCTTCCACCTAGCACAGGTTTGTTAACCAAGTACTTCAAAGTAGAATGGTCAGTAAACATCTTAAAATGAGATCCTAGCAGATAATGTCGGAATTTTTGTAATGCATATACCATAGCAAGGCCTTCACATTCTGTCGTAGTATAATTTTTCTCTGCTGTAGATAACTTTCTGCTGGCAAAAGAGATAGGGTGATCGATATTACCTGCGCCTGGCTGGGAGAGCACAGTACCTAAAGCAATAGAGGATGCATCAACATGCACATGAAACTCCTTGTTCCAGTTAGGGAATACTAGGATAGGGGCAGTGACCATTTTTTCTTTCAGAATGTCGAGGCTTGCTTGGCATTTTGGTGTCCATTCGAACTTAAGATCCTTCTTTAGCTGTCTTTCCATTGGGGCAGTAATCTTGGCATATCCTTGGATGAATTTCCTGTAGTAACCGGTGTGACCCAGCGTTGTGCGAAGTTGTTTGACGGACTTCGAAGGTGGCAGGTTCACAATAATAGCAATCTTCGCAGGGTCCATCATCAATCCCTGCTTACATACCACATGACCAAGTAGAATGCCAAAGGGTGCACAGAAAATGCACTTTTTCAAGTTTAAGGAGATTTGGTGATGTCTGCATTTGTCCAACATAAGTCTCAAACTAGTTATATGGTCTTTTACTAGCCCAAAAATAGTCCAATAATCAAAGTAAACTTCTAGAAATTTGTGTATGTATTCCTTAAACGCGGAGATGACTACTCGCGAAAATATGGCAGGTGCATTCTTCAGCCCGAAGGGCATGACAGTATACTGGAAGGATCCCATTTTGGTAGCAAAGGTTGTCTTGTGACGGTCCTCTGGAGCAATTCGGATCTGATGGTAGCCCGAAAACCCATCGGTAAAAGAGTATACTTCTTGACCTCCGACATTGTCGAGCACTTCATCTGTAAAGGGAACGGGAAAAGGGTCGTGCAGACAGGCATCATTGAGTTTCCTTAGGTCGACACAGATTCGAATTTCACCCTTAGTCTTCTTCTCCTGGATGACCATAGGGCTGACCCACTCAGATTCTTCAACAGGTTCAATTATTCCTGCAACAAGCATCTTATCCAACTCTAGCTTAACCTTTTCCTTGTATTTTGGATTCAATCTATAAGGGCGCTGCTTCACAGGCTTCGCATCAGGCTTCAGTGGGATCTTCATTACTCCGATATCTCCCAAGATACTTTTCATTTCAGAGAACTTTGTCGGAAAAAGATCTTGGTATTCGTGGAGAAGTTGAGTTACCTTGCTGACCATCTCGTCATCCCAATAGTCGCTAATGGTAGCAAACTTAGGCTGTTCCTCGGATCCAATGTTAACTGTGCGCGTCTTCAAGGGCTGCGTCACTTCGGGAACTTCGACTGCCGGTCCATGCACGTCGCAGTATCCTTCTGACTCAGGGATATCGAGATGACGCGGGTCCTCCTCCTCATCGACTGTGAAGTTATAACATTCGACTACGAGGGATTCTTGTGTGGCCTGGTCAGGGCAATTTTCTGTCACCTCTTGTTCAGTAAATACCTTAGTATGGATGATCCTGATAGCAGCGTCGAGGGCTGGACAGACATCATTAGTAGAGAAAGTATGGATAAAGCTATGAACAAGACAGTCCCAACTTACAGTGTCTTGGCGAAGTTCAGCCTCCGCGTACCAGTTCTTCCCTAGTGGTCCTAGCGTGTGCACAAATCTATGTACCCACTCATCCTAAGGTACATACTTCCATGCCTCGTAGCATTTGCTTAAGTGGTCCTGTCGACAAGTTTTCCCATCAAACTTGCTTCGCACCTTTGCCAACTGGTCTGAGAATCTCAGGCGAAGGAGCTTCTGACATGCTTTCCAGGTAGGGATCTGCTTCTTATGGCTCGTCCACCATCTGACTGCTATGGCTCTGAATGCTGACTCTAGGGCCTCCATTTTCTGTAGGTCAGGTATCTGGTTCGAGAATTGTGCAATAAATAGTTCAGGATCTGTCGAACCATCATACACAGGTATGGTTCTGGTTTGTGAGTCGACCCATCTGAGAGATTTGGTAAGGTAGGCATTGCTGCCCCAATGATGCTCAGATAATTAGTGTTGCCAACTTTCTAATTCATCTTCAGAGTCTGTCATACAGGAGCTACCAGACTCCCACCCTGCGGCCAGAGGATCCGCATAACCTTCTTCCTACGCCGTGATAGTAGATATAGGTTCCACATCGGCTTGATCCTCATGGCGGAGTGGCTCGGTGTACCGTTCCCCTTTTGAAGGATCCAGGGGTAGGATGACCCTGAAGTATTTCCCTTCAAAGACCATCTGTCTCTTCTTTAGGTTGATGACTGCAGCATTTGCCATTTCCCATTCAATTCCTAGCAGGGCCAGGTAAGGGTTGCTGTCGTCAATGATCTCAATTACTTCGAAGTCCGCAAAAGTGCTGACTCCATCAATATCTATTTGGAGATCCAGGAATCTTCCTAAAGGTACAATCTTTTGTTTGTTGGCTAGCCGCAACTGTATAGGGGACCAGGCAAGGGTAGGTTTCCCCATTTGTTCCCAGGTTTGTTTGGGTAAAACGTTTACATCGGACCCCAAGTCTAGAATAGCATCGGTCATATCATATGCCCCTATCTGAGCATTCAATCGCATTTCCCTACCGGTCCTGCTGACTCGATGAATAGTTTTGTCCTGACCACAAGTTTTCAGAGATTCACAGGAAGCGATGACGTTCTGTAGCTCCTTCAGAGCAGCTTGATTTCTTAAAAGTTTGAGGCAACTTTGCAAAAAGGTAGATAGGATACTTACTTTATCTAGCGATGCGTCGTAGGGTGACGACTGAGGCTGCGCAGGCGCGCTGGGTGGGCTAGGGCCAGCAAAATCCTTCTTGGCCTCCATGAATGTCTCTTTCTCCCTGATGATATCAAATGCAGGAATTTTCTCAGGAGCCTTACGAACTAGAGCTTCGACAGGCCGGTTTGGCGTATTTTGGATGTGTGTCATAACTCCACTTCTTGTAACGACATTTATGGTTTCCGCAGGGCGGGGCTCCACAGAAATCATCTGGAGGCTCTGAGTAGGGGTATTCTGTCGTGCCTGAATCTTAGCGATCAACTGGGGGCACTGCTCAATCACATGGTCTACGGCGCGGCAACACCGACACGTCGTAGTGGGGTTCCGACAGTCGCGAGCCAAATGCTTAGCTTGGTTACAATTGTAACACACTAATTGGCTTCGACCGCACCCAGACATGCCTCCACGGCCTCCAGAAGTACCTTGTCCTGAGGCGCCCCCCTGGTATCCATAACTGTCGTTTCTTGGGCCTTCAGTGTGCACCCGGTAGGCATCATAGGTGCAGCACTCATCCTCATTATGACCCACAGATTTGCAAAAATTACAGTAGGAGTTCTTAGGTCCCTGTCCATACCTTTGCAGCAGGTAACAGTTCTCAGGTCGGTGTTGACCTGTCATTCTGCAGAGCTCACAATAGAGAACTTGTGGTGGAAAGGGGTTTGGTGCACCGGTCTGCAGGTACTTGTTTACCAGAGAGCACCGTTCCTTGTCGTGAACTTTGGTCCGACATTGCGTACACCAGACCTCTTCGCGATCAGGTTTTCCCTTTTTCATCTCATGAAGTTCTAGAGCCATCGCGGCTAACTGTGCTTGGATTTGAGCAATACCAGAGTCATCTCCGACAGGGGCAGTCTCTAGTTTCATTGCGATTTCCAAAGCCTCTTGTTGGTCACCAACCTTCTGTTGCATGAGTGGGGTTCGGATATGCGGTAACAATGCTGCAATAAACCATTCCTTATGCTGGGCAGGACTAATGGTAAAGCTGACTTGGTCCAGTAGAACTTTGAATCTCTGATCAAAGTCCCAGACTGATTCGCCCCGCCGCTGTTGAATCTCCTTGAGTTCAGTGATGCTCTGCGACTCCGATTTAGGCTTCTTAAATTCTTTGACTATAGCCGCCTTGATCTCGCCTAATGTAGGGCTCTGAGTGCTGGAAAATTTCATGAACCATGTCAGAGCCCGGTCCCGAAAAGAAGTAATGAGCTGCGTGGCTCGCACATCTGGATCTGTAATTTTCTTTGCGTTCCATACCGCTTTGCATAGAAACCAGAACTGTTCTGGGTCCTCTAATCTCGTGCCTTTAAATATGGGGAGTTTAATGTCATCAACGAGGTGGGCCATAGGGTTTCTGGGGGGATTGGGAGAGGGACAGGATGTCGATGGGGGGGGATTTACAGGGGCAGACTGGCCTGTGGCCGGAATACTCGGGCCTGGTTGACTCTCAGACTGCGATGGAATTTCAGGGGTAGCGGAGCGGCGTTGCGGGGTGACCGAAGGGTCATCTTCGGAATCTGACTCTTCAGGGTTTACAAGGGTGGACGCGTTAACCTAACCTAAGGAAGAGGGGTCAAAATATTTCTTATACCTTTTTCCGTTTCGCAGCAACCCACTTTGCTCGTCGAAGGGAGTGTCACTTGCAAACATATGTTAGTACGACGAAACTAATAGTCCGATTCAAACAGCAATATACCCATTTTGGCCAATAGTATTTCAATCCTTAAGCTTAAGAAATTCACAAACTTACCGCAGGGACCTTTGAAAAAATGTCGTTCAGCTTCGCTGGGAGAGGTGCTCGTGTCAAAGGCAAACTCTGTTACAAAGGCTTCCAACGTTCGCGTTGTCCAAAAGTCAACGGCGTGGGAGACCTCGTCGTTCACGTGTTGCACAAGATTGACCCTTGCAGGGGTCCACACAGGGATCCGTCGGGCTTGAGGGTTCGTCTTCCTCTCTGTGAACCTAGAAAACCACTGGTGCAACTCTATGTGGATATGACCAAAAAAAATTTCATAAGCATCATGAAAAACATACCTTTGTAAAAATTCACTTGCATTTCACCGCGGGATGGCGTTCTCTTGCTGCGCAAATTGCAAACAGATCTCAGCAAACCAATCACTGGTTTCCTTCTCAGAGGGCCTCCAGAACATAGCCCTTGTGGTACAAGGTAAACCCCTCTTGAGCAGGTACTGAGTTCAACCGGTAACGGAACCAATTTGTTGGGAAAAAGGGCACACCCGGGTTTAATCCTTTTGTGTCGCACCAACAAAAGACCCACAGTGTTGGCCCTTTCGGCAACAACCTGCGCGCAGGTTGCAGTCTCACCCGAAACAGCTATGGGGTGCTGCAGAATCAGGTTTCTGCAAGCAAAGAGGGGGATTACTGTACCTTAGCCTTGAATAACCTTATCTATTAGTAATCACAAAGTTTTACCATTTATTCTCATATAAGTTCGCAGATAGATAGATAATCGTGACTTGCTTAACCCACTACAGGGAATTCACAGTGAAGCTTATTAATTAGCAGTGATCTATATTATCAGATATATTTTTATTAATGCATAAAAGATAACAGAAACAGAAAACAACACAAGAAACCACAACATCGAATATAACGTGGTTCACCCCCAGTGTAGGGGCTACGTCCACCAAACTACGTTTTATTCAACTTGCTACAAAACCGCAGTTTGATCTGCACACTTAGCTGCAGATTCCTTCAGTCCTTAAAAGCTGCGCACACAGCAGCAGATCTTTCCTTAATCCTTCTTACAAAAACCCTCTGCGCACACAGCTGCAGAGGTCATCCACGCACACAGCTGGGACTTAACCTTCTTTACAAAATCAACCTTAACCTTGCCTTAATATTCCTTACATCATAAAACCTAACCTATCTTCTTTACATAAGCGCTTATTTATACTACGCATTTTTACAAAACCATGGTCTTAAACCATGGGCACCCAAAAAAACCTAAACCCTGGATTTAAACCACGGGTTTATTACAAAAAAGAGGGTTTTGACTTATCCTCACACCCCTAAGACTATCTTGACTCATAACTCCGCTTACCAACAGCCGCGAAGTTACCACAACTAGTAATCCTTTAGGGTACGCACGCCAACACATATAACTTCGATTTTCTTGTTACATTAAAATGCAAAAGTATTTAGGTGATCTTTAAAAATATTCATCCTTGTGATTTTCAAAGAAAATATCTTGTAAGGTATATTAGTAATAACTTGGTGGTATTTTTTATATCTACATTGAAAAGTAGGTACTAACCATGTAACTGATTAATTATGATACACGTATGTTTATTGAAGATGAAATTCAAGTATCCTTATATATTCAATATTAATTGTGTAGAATGTGGTACTAGTAACTTTGGATATTGTTGAAAGAAAATATATCCTCGTGATCTTTGTTGAAAGTATCTTGCTTTGGTATCCTTGTAGTATATTAAATACCCTTATTGAAGTGCATCTTTGTAAAATGGCATAGTGATAGTTCATGCATCTTATAGGAAAAATATCTTGGTGACACTTCATGCATCCTTATAGGAAAAGTATTTTAGTGATAAATCATGCAACATCTTGGTAATGCATCTCATGTGATTGAATGAACTGAACACATTTCATGTATGTTAGATGCATTTCATATAATTGAAATTGATTAGAATAAGATTGAGGTAGATTAATTTCAAGTATTTTGTTGAAGAAGTATCCAAATCTCAAGTACCTTGCATATACTGAAGTATTTCATGTAATTAATTAGAAATTTATTTTTTTGAAAAATGTATTTTAAGAATCTTTTTGAATAGTATATATGTTTACTACTAATCATATGTTTGTTGGGAATGTGAGAAAGCATCCTTGTTAAAGAAGAATATCTATTTCAAGTATCTTTGTTGAAGAATATGGTTTAGCCATTGGGACTAAGTTCTTGGATTCCCTCGAAGAGAAATTTAGTATCCTTTTCCAGAGAGGTAATCTGGTGGATTATCACCCATTTTCTTTTGCCATATCACTCTACTAGTCCACATTCTCACACAGGAAGCCAATAAATGGGATGGTGACCCCATAAGCAGTGGTGACAGACATGAAAGTAGTAGTGGGAAGCATTGAGGTTCTCAAAAGAGGTAGTTTTGAGAGTTGCTAAGCTGAATTTTCTCTTCCTATGGGAGGAACAATGTCCTATTGAAGCTAGTTGGCCAAATTTGAGATAAGTATTCTCCCATGTGTTATTCATGTTGTTGTATTCTGTATAGGTTCCATGGTGGTGGATTTTGTTATCTTTATGTTCATGGGTTATTTCTTGAAGAATACTCATATATAATGTATCCTATATTTTTATACCTAATGTTAATCATATGGTTGATTGAAATATGATTTTCAGGTGAATGTATCTTTGTTGATATTTGAAGACCCTATAATGGGGATTGAATATTGACCCTTCCTACTAGTCTCAGTTCTCACACAGGAAGCTAGAAAATGGGATGGTGATATCTTGAGGAACAAGTTAAGTGAAGGGAGTCACATCCCATAGGTAGTGGAGACAAGCATGAAAGTAGTAATGGGAAGTATTGTGGTTTCTCAGAAGAGGAGTTCCGAGAAAGATTGCTTGAAAACTTAAAGTAGTGATCCTTTTGAAAGTTGTAAAATCATGTATATATTATGCAATGAGGACGATGCATCGTTTAAGGGGGAGGGGGTGTAATACCCCGTGCGTTAAGTGCCATACATATGTAATTTTCAATTGTTTATTATTGTGCCACATGGTGTCGAAAAAGGGGTCTTTAAGGACCTAGAGACATTATTATTATTATTTTAAAAATAATTGATTAATAAAAACAACTGGCATATCGGGGACCACTAAAAGAGTATGGCAGGCCTAGATCCCTAATTTGAGAGGAATGGGTATATTCCTATCAATTTAGAACTTTTTTAGTTGATACTAGTCCATATTTATGCCTTAGTGCCTTTATTAATTGATTATGACCCAAACATTGTAGAAAAGACCCAAATTTTGATTTATTTATCCTATGGTGGTATTATTGAGCCTAATTCATAATTTAGTGGGCCTCCTTAGTGTTTGGGTGGGTTCCACCTTTTGATTGAGCCCCTTTGGTGGTTTTGTAACTCCTTTGTGGAGGTTACACTTGGTTTTGTAACTCCCATTTGCACAAGTGTTCCCTCACTCGGTATTTTTAGTCTTAACACCTCAAAAGTTGTGTAAATACTTATGTAACTACTTGTGTAAATACTTGTATAAATCCTTTTGTAACTCTTGTGAAAATACTTGTGTAACCCCCCTTTTCTATTTTGGGAATATGCCTTGGTTTGTGTGACATCTCACCTCACTAATTTTGATTCCTCTTCATGGATTCTAATTGGGTAGAGTGCCTTGGAGTCACTCTCCTTGAAATTAGAATTGCTTGGGTTGGATTAGAGTTAACCTATTAAGGCTGAGTTTAAATTAACTCAACTTGGCTTACCATGGTTTGATTTGACCCATTGAGTTACAATTACCTTATTTGGTCTATAAATCCATGTTTGATATCCTTGGCTAGGGGGTTTTTTTCATGGTTTTTTTATAGTTGTTGATTATGGTTGTTCATACCTTTGTTGTTCCTCTGTTTATACTACTTGTATTTGTACTAGACCTGCACATAAATCCTGATGGTGAATGACAATATCTCAATGGCATAGGGGGTCTGGATTACCATTGCACCTAGTAGTGGGGTGGAAGAGGAAGTATGTGGTGAGGAATAGAGTTTTGGATTCTCAAGATGATACTGATTTATTCTTTAGTGAACCTCTATTGTGGATCTGTGGCCTCATCTCACGGGTGTCCTATCAAAGTGATATCTGGCTTGGCAATTCCAAAGGCTGGGTGGAATGTGGTCCGGATGATGTTAGTTGTGCATTGATAATTTACATGATTATCTAATGTTTATTTAATTTACATGGATCCGATATGATTTATTTATGGATTCACATGAAATTTTTTATGAAACGTATGAGTTATTTATGGAATAAATTTCTCATATAATTCAATCTATTTATGGAAGTAAATTTTATGAAGAAATTGGAAACTAGTTTTTGGGATTTTGTGCACAAATTGTTTGAGGAAATAATTATTTGGTACTCTACTACATAACTGATATTTATGCCCAATGTTCCTTATATATTGTGTATTTTTATTGTATAGTATCCTTGGAATGGTTTAAGACACTTCTCATTGATGCTTCTACCTTTTATTGGAAAAGCTAGTTCTTCGATCAAACTCTTTTGCATAGTTTGGAGAATTATCAAATGAAGCGTTTGTAAAACTACATGAGTGTTAATTTTATGCTTATGTATGATAAATAATATTTAAATGTGTGTGATAATATGGGGATAAATTTTCTTGGTAGTGTTGGGGAAATGTCTACCGAAATTCTAGATCAATTTCCAATTTCTAGCTCTTTCAATGGAATTGTTTTGAGTAGATTTGTGACTTTGCATATGAAGTGTTTGAAAAAATGTTAGAATGAGATATACCTATATTATGACTGATAAAACATGTTATTTATATTTTTAATTTCATTTGACTTATTCTATGAGATGTGAATTTAAACATTATATTCATTCCTATAATTACTAGTCAATTCGGATGAGTAGAATCAACTTATTTTTTGGATTGTTTAATGGAATGTTCATGGGTGAAAATATACATACATACGAATGTAATGGATCCCTGATATGATTTCCATGACCTAATATATTCATATATTTCTCTTTATTTGGCATTTGGAAAGTTCAATTGAAAACTAGGTACATTGCAGTGAAATTGACAAATAGTTTTTGGATTCGAATCTCTGTTTTTGGTAAAAGATGAATGTAAATCCATATGATATATTATTGGTGCTTAAATTGAGCTATATAATTATATTTTCCATATCTTTACATTCACCTCTATGTGCCTCGAAAATCGGTACGATTGGTTTGATTGAAGTCCTGCCATTGTGTATTAACTAGTTGTACTGATTGAACTTGAAATATCCTTCGTTTATGTACTCGGATCATATATGAAAAAATACTTTATTTTGATGTACATACATGCTTAAATATGTGTATAATGGATGTAGGTTCACTTTTGGTTCATTGGCATAGTTTGTTGTCGAATTTGTGCAAGACTAGTTGTTAGTATTGAACAACTAGTTAACTAGTTCTTGTGGAATCATTTTCATAATTACAATGTTTAATTAATTGAAAACTAGTAATTATCCCTGATTTACATGTTACTACCTATTAATTAGCCATTGGACTTGATAAACAGTGGTTAATTTATAAACAAATGAAATTAAGTATCATCAATTGTGCACTAACTGTCGGTAAGTATCATAATTGGAACATTAATTACTAGTTAATCATGATTAAGAGTAAATGGCCTTTAGAGGTGGAATTTATGTATGAATTGGATTTTAATGGATATGTGATGTTGCTAGAAGGTGTTAGTAATCATTCCCATCCCTTGTATAATACGATGGATTAATTATTGAATTTATTTTAATTTATTGGTAATTAAAGGGTCTTTGTCATGATTAAATCTTGAAAAGTGAATTTTAATATTTGTTTAACTAATCCATTGTGATAAAATTATCTAATTATCCTTAGAGATATAATTATGTGTACCTCATACCCATTGATATCCCCAGGGTACTGTTGATGTAATTGTAACTTTGGAATGTATTCACTTGTATTTCTTATCTATTGTAACCCGATGTTCATTCCAAGATGTATTGTAATGTATTTGAGTCATGTCATACCCCGATGTTTATTCTAGGAAGTTTATATAATGAGAAAGTCATGTCAATTCGTTGTGGGTAACCCTCCTATTGGTCAAGGGTTAAAGTCCCCACAGTTGTGGGGCCCTTGGGTTATTAGACTATCCTAGTGAATTTGACCCTAGGTGAGTCATTGTAAGTCGGGGCAATAGTCCCCACCATTGTGTTACCCTCCTATTGGTCAGAGGAGGCAAAGTCCCCATAAGTGGTGGGGCACTAGGGTTATTAGACACTCCTAGAGATGTCGGCTCTAGTAAGTAATTGTTAAGTGAGGCTGACATGTTGGAGTGGGTTCCAAGTGAATGGAACAATATAAATAGAGAGTGAGAGCCTCTCTATTTATCATTCATACACACACACACTCATTGGGGTGCATGAGTGAGAGAGGAGAAGCTCTCTCAGTACGAGAGAGAGAGACTGCTGCTGTCGGGAGATCATCTTACTGTTTTCTAGTTTTACTGTTTTGGTGCTGATTCTATCTCTGAGGAAGTTACGGGGTTTTCTCCTTTATGGTTTCCCCAAGGAAAACTCTTTGTGTCTCTTGTCTCTTGTGATGTGCTTATGTTTTATTGCTGTGATTGTTATTCTCTCAGTGAAAAGATCCTAAGATCATAATGCTAGCTTATATGATGAAAAACTAACATGGTATCAGAGCTAACCTGAGAAGAAGACATTGTGCAGCTATAGAATATAGGGCTTATTACTTTTTGGGTCTCTCTCCACAATCCATCAGTAAAAGTATGCTAGGATGACTCTCCATTGAAGGGCACATCTTTCTGACGAAGCGAAATTCGATTCCGAGCATTTTCAGTTTTTGATGCGGAAATTAGGGCTTTCTACAGAAGAGGAATTTTTTAGTGAGACCAGTATAGGATTTTTCTCCTCATCAAAACCGAATTTTAGAGATCTGGATCAAGAAATTTGGTTGGGTGAAACTCCGGGAAAGTCAAACCCTAGTTTGACCCCGAGCTAGAAAAACCCTAAATACTAACACTGATAAGTTTTGGTACATTCGCAATATTTCAAGGTTGGCAAAGTATCAGAAGCTGAAAATTGTAGGGGTCGAAGAAACAATCCTGATGTACACTGTGTTCCAAATTCAGTGTCATATTCACTATATTCTGGGAGATATGATCCCTCCATGTTAGGGTTCCAGCCTCTTCTAGAATTCATCCCTAAACAGGATACCTAGGAAGAATTGCAATATCTTGGGATACAGATGTCCAAATGAAATTATTGAAGATGTTCCAAAAAGGACATGGAATTTAATTTCATTTTTCCAAAGATCAGACTCAGAAGATGAACCAATGACACATGGCATGTCGTACAACTTCGTTGTTCTGAACAGTCCTGTAACAGGTCACCTTGGGAAAAGGATCATAAATACAAAATGGTTAAACCAATTCTGATTAAAACTATGTTGTTAGATCAGGGACATGCGAGGTTACCTCAGTACGAAATTTCAAACATAGAGGAGCATAAATTTCAGAGATATAATAGAAACAGTAACAGGCATTTCTACGGAAGAAATGGGAAAACTAGGGCTTCCTGTTCCAGGAGCTTCCCTCCATTGTTTTCAAAAAAGGAGTACATTGGAAAAATCCATTTGAAGAGATATATCTATATATCCAATCAAATCTGAAAGAGTCCAAGTTTTGAAAATTAGGGTTTCTGTGACAAACCCTAGATCAACCAGCTCCGGAACCAGGACGGACACCTCAAATCGGTAAGATCTAATCCTTTGCTATTTTCATTTGAGGTTCTCATTTCAAAGTGATCTATCACATCATCTTGATGATAAGCTTGGTGAAGTTGACAACTTCCAAGCATAGAAGTATTTGATCTCTCTAAAGAAAATGGATTGGACACCTACATGAGTAGAGAGGTTCCAGTTTCAGAGAAAGATGAGGTTAGAATCCTTTCACAAGAACAACTTTGTCAAATCCCAAAAGATCATTGATGATTCAGTCATGAATCAACTTGTACTACAAGTTTCTTCCCTAAAGACACCAATGAGGTTTGATTCCTTGACCAAGCTATTTGAAGGGAAGAACAGAAATCAGAATATCACCTTAAGAAACCAGTTGAAGAATGTGAAGATACAAAATGCAGAGACCACACAATCATAAGAGTCTCTCAAATCAAGAACAACTTGAAGAGGTAAAAGAAGAAGTGAAGAATGCAGAAGTGGTGATGGCCACCTTGAATGGACTCCCAGGATCATGTGATTCATTCATGCAAGGAATGTGTGCCAGAAGGAAGTGATTACTTTCAGCAGACTCCGAGAAGAAGAAGAAGCTCGATTCATAAGAAGAGAAGGAAAGATGGAAGAAACTGAAGATCAAGCTCTCACCATCCAAAGAAGATCCCTCAAAAAATGAGGAATACGAAGGACTCAACTCTTGAAGAACCCCTTATCCATCCTAGCATTTGGATAAGAAAAGATGCTATTATGAATGAAGAAGATGATGAAGTCGAAGGCTCAAGAAGAAGTCTACCCACGAAACAAATAAAGATAAGTATTCAATTGTAATTTCATGATATTGTTTTGTTATGCATTTTTTTATATTTAGTTACTATATTATGAATGATAGAATGTTTGCATTAATGACAGTATACTACTAATATGCATGTGATGGGTAAGTATCTCATGGTGCTATACAACTCTCCATTGCTAGTTATCTAGAATGAAACCTCTTTGGTGACATATTGGATTAGTGCACAATCGCAATGTTGTCTTGGTAGAGGTGGAAGGCATCTAGAAAGTTTCAGAGAGATGTGGATGAATGTTGTATTGGCTAAAGTAGTTGCATGATCATATATTTATGCATAAGTATTTGCCAGTATGAATATTCCTTATGAATTGTTCTAACCATACAAATGCATTTGACTTGTAGGAAAGATTGCATACATAATCGCCTACAAGCAAAGAAGGATGAAACCTGTTCCGAAGAACAACTGATGACAGTTCAAGATGAAGAATAATATGATGAATGCAGTGACATCATTGATGCAAAATCTTCCAACTATGAAGAAGTAACCAAGAAGACCAGTTCAAGAAGAATGATGTCTAGGATGCAGTATCGAAACCTGAAGAGAAGTTCATAGTTCCATCATGCAGTAGATGGAAACATCATGGGATACAAAGCAAGATTCGTAGCATGAGGCTTTTCATGAAAAGAAGGCATAGACTAAGAAGAGATATTTGCAGCCACTAGAAGTGAAGTCACATGACATGCATAATCATGTGTGCAAATGAAAGAAGGCCTTGTACGAGTTTAGAAGACACCCATGGGATAACACATACATGATGAGCTTGATGAATTTCTTAACCTTTTGCTACAAGGTTGATAAAGGATGACAAGCTCACAGATGGATGTGAGAAGAACTTTTGAAAAAGTTCAAAATAGAGGATCTTGGTATACAATGATCCTAGATGGATACTACTTGTCACTCCGGTACAGATATTTCAGTGCATAGAGTACAAAAGACAGAGGGAGTATGATGCTCTGCTTCAAAGGGAGTGACTGCAGAAGATCCCGAGGCTTGACATGGTACGACAGAATTGACAACTTTCTATCCAGTTTGGGCTTTACCAAGAGTAAAGCAAATTCCAACCTTTACTACAAGGTTGAAGATGACAACCCAGTGATGCTTCCACTATATGTAGATGATCTATTTGTGATAGGTACAGATGGGTTGATTGCTAATACAAAGAGAAAGCTTGCTACTGAGTTCAGAATGAAGGACTTGGGGATGATGCATTACTTTCTAGGTATGGAGGTGTGGCAGAGTACAGATGGAATATTCCTTGGAAAAGGGAAGTATGCAGTAGAGATCCTGAAGAGGTTTGGGATGATGGACTACAAAGCTATGGCCACACCTATGGCATCGAACTTGAAGCTATTGAGTGATGCTTCATCAGATACGATTGATGCTACGATGTATCGTTAGATGATTGGGTCATTGATGTACCTGATGAACACGAGACCAGACATTTGCTTTGCTGTGAACACCTTGAGCCAGTACTTGACAGATTCGAGAAGTGTTCACTTGACTACTGCAAAGCATATTATGAGGTAGCTAAAGGGTACAATTGATTATGGGCTCAAGTACGATGCGAATCAAAAGATTAACCTAGAGGGTTATGATGATTCAGATTGGGAAGGAAGTGCCATCGACAGGAAAAGTACTTCAGGATGTTGCTTCAGTATGGGATCAGGTGTGATCTCTTGGTTTAGCAGGAAGCAGTCCTGTGTAGCACTGAGTACAGCTGAAGCAGAGTATGTTGCAACTTGTTCAACTAGTTGTGAGGCAGTATGGTTGTGGAAGATACTATCTGATATATTTGATCTCCAGTTGAATGCTTCTTGTATACATTGTGACAACCAGAGTTGCATGAAGTTTTCAAAGAATCCAGTGTTCCATGACAAGTCGAAGCATATCGAGATCAAGTATCACTATATCAGGGATATGGTGCAGAGAGGAGTAGTGAAGCTCTAGTATGTTGCAATGGAGGAACATATAGCTGATGGATTGACGAAGCCATTGGCTAGGATGAAGTTCGAGTACTTCAGGGAGAGGCTTGGTTTTCTCTAGATCGAGGTTCCCTCCAAGAGAAAGTGATGAGACCCATAGCCATTTTGACATGGTGAGAGGATTGGTTCCTTCCATGGTCAGATGTAAGGGCTGAGCCATTCTGACATGGTGAGAGGATTGGTTCCTTCCATGGTCAGTTGTAAGGGCCGAGCCATTCTGTCGAGTAGGACATATGTAAGGGAAATTACCATTCTAGGAATGGAGGCACCTGGTCAGTTACCAGGATCACTCAGTGTAGAACTGAGTAGCCATTCTGATGTGATAGAGGGATGTGTTCCCACTTGATCAGATATAAGGGTTGGACCATTCTATCATGTCTAAAGGATTAAGTTCCGTCCATGTCAGATGTGAGTGTTGGCCATTCCGACAAGTAGGTCGGATATAAGTGCAACTGCCATTCTGAGAATGGAGGCACCTGGTCAGTTACCAGGTAGATCAGTCGAGGACTGGAGGCCATTCTGATATGATTGTTGGGATGTGTTCCCTCATGATCAGATGTGAGTACAATCCCTTCCATCATTGTGAGCAAGATGTGTTCCCTCCTGGATGGATGTAAGTGCAGTGCCTTTCTGGAGCGACTTAGGGATGTGTTCCCACGTGCTCAGATGTAAGTGCAGGATCCTTTCTGGAGAAACTGAGGGATGTGTTCCCACGTTCTTAGATGTAAGTGTAGGATCCTTTCTGGAGATACTAAGGGATGTGTTCCCATGTGCTCAGATGTAAGTGCAGAGCCTTTCTGGAGCGACTGAGGGATGTGTTCCCACGTGCTCAGATGTAAGTGCAGGAGCCTTTCTGGAGCGACTAAGGGATGTGTTCCCACATGCTCAGATATAAGTGCTGAGCCTTTCTGATGTGATTGTAGTTCACTACATGATCAGATGTGAGTGATGGGTGTGCCTTTCTCATGAGTAGTTCATATATAAGTGTTGGGCGAAGACCTAAATGGAGGCTAGGCCTACTACCAGCATGAAAAAGGTCTGGCTTTGTAGAACTTCCTATGACGAGAAGAATCATGAGATAGCACTAGTGATGATCCAGATCGAGTGATGATCGATATCCAGTGATGATAACTAGCGATGATCTTGATCGAGTGATGATCCAGATCCAATGATGATGATCCAACAGTGATGATCCAGATCGAGTGATGATCTAGATTTGGTGATGATGATCCATATCAAATGATTATCTAGATTCAGTGATGATGATCCAGATCCAAATGAAGATGACTTGAAGATGAATATGACTTGAAGATGACAAAGACCTGACGATGACCTAGATGATACCGAGAAGAATACTTGTGCTGATATATTGTGTCAAGAGGATACCTTCCTAGTTAAGAGGGAGTGTTGATGTAATTGTAACTTCAGAATGTATTCACTTGTATTTCTTATCTATTGTAACCCAATGTTCATTCCGGGATGTATTGTAATGTATTTGAGTCATGTCATACCTCGATGTTTATTCCAGGAAGTTTCTATAATGAGAAAGTCATGTCAATTCATTGTGGGTAACCCTCCTATTGGTCAAGGGTTAAAGTCCCCACAGTTGTGGGGCCCTTGGGTTATTAGACTATCCTAGTGAATTCGACCCTAGGTGAGTCATTGTAAGTCAGGGCAATAGTCCCCACCATTGTGTTACCCTCCTATTGGTCAGAGGAGGCAAATTCCCCACAAGTGGTGGGGCACTAGGGTTATTATACACTCCTAGAGATGTTGGCTCTAGTAAGTAATTGTTAAGTGAGGCCGACATGTTGGAGTGGGTTCCAAGTGAACAGAACAATATACATAGATAGTGAGAGCCTCTATATTTATCATTCATACACACACTCACTCATTGGGGCGCATGAGTGAGAGAGGAGAAGCTCTCTCAGTATGAGAGAGAGAGACTGCTGCTGTTGGGAGATCATCTTACTGTTTTCTGGTTTTACTGTTTTGGTGTTGATTCTATCTCTAAGGAAGTTGTGGGGTTTTCTCCTTTATGGTTTCCCCGAGGAAAACTCTTTGTGTCTCTTGTCTCTTGTGATGTGCTTATATTTTATTGCTATGCTTCTTATTCTCTCAGTGAAAACATCCTAAGACCATAATGCTAGCTTATATGATGAAAAAATAACAGGTACATTACACCTTATAGTGTTGTTTCAGCCTATAAGGTCGCTGCTTCACTGGTTCCGCATCTAGATTCAAGGGAATTTTCATTTCACCCAACTCACCTAAAATTCCTTTCATCTCAGTGAAATTTTTCGGAAAAAAATACTAGAATTTTTGCAGTAGATCATTGGTATTTCCCATTGTTGCTTCATCCCAATAATCTCCAACAATAGAAAATTTTAGGTTCCCTGCCATCCCAATATTGACCTTCCACACCTCCAGTGGTTTTTTAACTTTACCAGATGGTATTTCAGGTGCTGCGATATCCCAAATTCCTTATGATTATAGGATATTGATAGCTCTTGGATCATCCTCACCATTAGTCTCACTGGTTACATTGTAACATTCCATCATTAACTATGTGGCAGGCACCGCCTATGATTCTCTCATTATCTCAATTGGAACTGCTTCTAACACCATACTATAGATGTGGTGAAGTGTGTTATGAATGATTATATCATTATTTGCAAATTTGAATGTATGATTCAAACTAATAGTCAAGTATCCCCATGTTGTAATATCCTTTCGTAATTCAACCAAAATGTACCATATTCTTGGTGTTTCGTCCAATGTATCGACAAAGGAATGCACCCATTCATCCTTCGTTCTTGACACCTAGGTGGTTTGACATGAAACCAGATGCTCATGTGGATCATTCCTCCTTTCTTACTTATTCCCCTGGTGGTGATCTATTTCTCCAAATTGAACATCCATCAATATGAAATAGATCAACCATCCATCACTTGAGCTCTTATGGGTATCCCACCATCTCGTCGGCATGGCCTTCAATGCTTCCTCCCGTGAAAATAGTAATTGGGGAGCTGACACTTTCTATTTGAATTATTCAATAAAATTAGCCAAGTTGGGAAGTCCTTCATACATCGGTAGTTCAATGAATTATGTCATGACCCATCGCAGCAACTGAGTGAATCTTCCACATTTTTAGGATCGATACCTTGTCTAATCAGTTCTTCCAATTCTCGAGCGCATCATTGGATTATGATCACACCGAGTTAGTAATTTGCTAGTCTATCTCTCCACTTACAATGGCATTGCTATATTTTTTTTAAACATTGTAATCATGATCCCATCCTCTCCCAACTTCTTCTTTCACTGGTTAGACATAACTCCAACCTTCCATGGGATCTAATGAAGCAATGATCCACATGGCATGGATAATCTATTTGTTTCCAATCCCTAGCAATGCAGGATAGGATCTACTTTCTTCCACTATCTCAATAACATCAAAATTGGAAAAGGTATTCAATCCCTCTACTTGAACGAGTAGATGGGATACTCTGTTGATTGGTGACACCTTGGCCTGGTATGCTAGTCGCAACTATACCAGGGACAAAACCAACTGTGGTTTCCCCATTCTCTCCCAGGTTTAATTTGTTAAGACATTGATGTCAGATCCTAGATCCAAAATTACTGAATCCACATCAAAGTCACCAATATGGACATTCATTCACATCTCCTTCCTCTTTTTCTTCTTATGCAACGAATTCACTACATGATCCTGTCGTCCTCTCTCTTTCCGATGCAACAATCTCACTATTATGCTAATGTGTCAAGGTATTTTGCTAGCGACAAATAGCTTTCTAGAAAAAATTTCAATGTACTAACTTTTTGTGATGACCCTAGTATGGTTGTTTTATCAAATGTAGGTGGCATCTCATAGATAGGTAACTTACCAATGTTTATGTTTATGATTTCCCTTGTGTCGAAGAAGGTTTCCTTCTCAGTGTCGACACCGAATTGCACCTTCTTCAAGGATGTTGGTCAGATATTCAGTAATGGCCCATCATATCTCATCATTACTCCTCCTCGGGTTATGACTCCGACATTGGTTGGTTGAGTTTGCAGTTCTACCGATATTTTTCCTATAGTTGGTCCTTGATTCTAATTTTAAGGCTGATTCACATTTTGGTTTGCATTCTGATTCTGGTTCTGGTTGTGGATCTGTATCTATGGTGGTGGAACATTCTTTTCCTGCTACTTCGCAATCAACTACAGAAAATATTCAATCATATGGTTTGTGGCACTGCAGTAGGTACACTGACATTGTAGATTTGGACAAACCCTTTGGTAATGCCCCAATAATCCACAATTATAGCTTTGCATTGGTCCCCGACCTCATCCCATACTTCCTCCTCGACCGAAGCCTCTATTTCGTCCCCCTCAAAATCCTCCTTGTGGTTGGTACTGCTACTGAATAAACTATTGCGGTAGATTGGGCTGCGATGGAGTATACTAAGGTTGAGTATAATGTAGCTGGTGCTGCTACATTTGGTTGTACTATGGCTGATGAGGAACAAACTATGGTTTCTATGGAACAAACTATGGTTGTTGTGGTTGAATAAACTGTGGTTGTTGTGAAACACATTGTGGTTGCGGTTGAAAAAATTGGGGTTACAGCAGCGATCTCTCTACCGATCGTTTCTCTTCTCCTTTCATAAAATATGTATCCATGGTTATCTCTTGGAGAAATTCATATGCTCTAAAGTCCTTTTCCTCATGTCCAATAGAGTGACAAAAATTACAGAACAAATTTGCAGGTTTCGATACTACCATTTGGAGATATACACTTTCCTCATGTCGATGTCCTCTAGTTTGACAGATCTGACACCATGGAATTCCTCCTTGAATCAGTATATTTGGGGCTCCTTCCTATAGTTGATCATGAAAGTCCAAACATTGATCCTTATGATTCCCTTATGTTCAAAAATTGAGTGCACCAAAATTCTTCGTGGACATCTCTCCCCTTCTTAATATCCTGCAATTGAATAGTGAGGTTGGCCAGTTGCGACTAGATCTGATTCATGCCAACCCCGTTTCACCAAGTAGTGAGGCTTCCAAATTCATCACAATCTCCAAATCCTTGGTCTGTGTTGCATTCTTATGTTGCATTAATGGCATACAAATGTGTGGTACCAATGCTGCGATAAACCATTCCTTATGCTAGAAATATCTCATCCCAAAGCTGACTTTGGCCATCAAAGTTTTAAACCTATGATTGAAATCCCATACAAACTCATTCGAAAACTATTTTATCTGCTTCAACTCAGTAATGTAGTGCGACTCATACTTCGAAGTTTTGAATTCCTCAATAATTCCTATCTGGATCTGTTCCAGGGTCTTCTGAGGTTTCTGTATCGACACCTACACAAATTTCACATACCATTCTAATGCTCAACCTAGAAAAGTTGTTTCCAGTTGACCTTTCTTGATGTCCTCATCTTGCACTTGCTTGACAGTCCATATTGCTTCACATAAAAACCAATATTTCTTGGGGTCCTTGGTGCCATTACCTTAGAAAAAGGGTAATTTAACATTGTCACCTATCATTATGGGTCTTCTTTCAGTATTCGTCGATCCACTACTACCACCACTATGTTAACACACGATACAACTTTGCGATGAATTAATGTTTCTTCTTATGGAACTTGGCATAGTTCCCGGAAGTGTAGGTATGTTTTCTCTTTGGTTCTATACTTCTTCAACCTCAGGCATATCCTAGTCATCTCATTCATCATTGTAGGGTTTCTTAGTCCCTTTTGGTTTGCTCACGCGGTTTCTTATTCTAGTCACAGTAGGACTCTCCTCAGTTCTCCACCTCTTCTCTTGCCGAAACCCCACCACACTTCATAGAATACCACACTCTTCCTCTGCTTCCCTCACAATCTCATCATAACATACATCCATCTACCCCAAATAATTTCATCCAACCCTCTTCTTCACAGTACCTTCAAACTCGAATCCATAGTTGTAGAGACAGTAGAAATCTCCCCCTTGGCCCTTTAAAGAATTCCCTTTCTACATCGCTATATTAATTGATTGTATCGACAACAAACTCAATGATGTATCCTTCCGAAATAATGTCGATCCTCACCTCGACATCTCTTGATGCACTATTATCAACCTTTTATAGCTGTTGAATCAGTTCAAGGGTCCAATGATTGAGTTCACCTCCTTGTAATTTCCTTTTCTGAAAGGTAAGTTGTGCCAACCACTCATACAGAATAATCATAAATGCAATGAAGAATACTTCAAGAATATTATAATAAATGTACTCTCCCAACCACTCTTCTATAAGAAATATGGAACACTTTGTTTCTTTCGTAGTGAATTCTTGGGCATTCTAATCAAAGCAGTCCTGGATCTCCAATTTCATTGGATTCCACAACATATACCCTTCTTCCTCACACTAAGATCCTAGAAATAGAACAGTTTGTTGATGCACTTCAGTTGACACCTTCCAACAAAATCTCCCTAAACATCGGCCGGGACAGGTTTTACCTTGTCTAGTAACACTTACGAAGCAGATGAAGTATCACCCGAGATGTTTGAGGGAGGGATGCAGGAACCACGTTTCTATAGAAAGGAAGGGGACTTGCACATCTAATATTACTTAGCCTCAAGGAATTTTATAGATCCAGAAGGATCGATCTATCATTTAAAACAACCTTCTACCATCATTTACAATAGGGTTGTGGATCGCAGTAAACATATTTCAACTTTGTTAGGATTATTAATCCTCCCTTGACCATAATTTCTATTTACATTATTTAGCCTAAATTAGGAACCTTAATTAATTATTTGGGTCCACTAGTACCATTGGTTCCACTTGTCCTAATGGAGCCACATGTACTAGTTACTAGAGTGTGGGGAACACTACTATAGGTTAACTGTCACTTACTTCATGTACATGCATCAGTTTGGGAACCTCCTAGACCAATCCCTACATTTTAGGAGCCACTAACAGTCCTGAAACCAACCTCCATCAGTTAGTTGGAGTTGGAACTAGTTATTCTTAGTTAGTTTACATTTACTTTCAGTTATATCACAATCAGTTATCTAGCGCTAGTTATGCATGGCTAATGCATGGCTTCATGTGGAGTAGGCGCCTTTTCCCACCTACCACCTTAGTTACACTGAGTTAACTAGTTATGACTGATTGTATGAGTTGGTTAGACATCTGGGAGTTGATATATTGGACTCCAATATTGATTGAGACACCATGAGTTAGCTAGTCAGTTAGGTACAGTCAGATCCAGTTGGTATATTTGAATTTCTCCCTAATGCATTCAAATTTTTCCATTATGTAAACTATTGTAACACCGGATTTAATTAATGACAATGATATTGTAATTACCTGAGCTACACTCATCTGTTTCCTATGTGGTTTGTTTTGTTCAGTGTGTATATTCATTCTCCTTTTACTGCAATCATAAATAATAACTAATTGCTTGAAGATATAAATGGCACAACAATTCTAATATGGCATCAGAGCCATCTCAGGAAGGATTCATGCTTGTTTCTCTCCATTGATCATCGGAAGCAGCTGGGTTTCCATAGAAGTCCCCAATATTGATTTTCTAACTCTTAATTTATTCTGAGTAGCAATGTTGGCATGACGGACCCTGAAAACATGTTCATGTTGAGAGGAAAAGCATGATTCTAACATAGTTCGAATGTTTTAGTGTTTTGCAGTGAATATCTACAAGTGCTACATATCTTGTGTGAAGTTTTGCAATCTTTCAGCATGAGAGTTCTGTATTCTCAATCTCCTCCACCGTGGATCCTTGCAACTTCCAATTATCTTGATTGGAGGATTGATATGCAGTTGTCTTTGCACAACCATGGCTACCTCAGGATAATACTTGGAAGGGCTACCTCTAGTTGAAAATAACAAGTTTAGGAACTATTGTGATGAAGCTTTCGGTTATCTATGCACTCATATATCCAGATATCTCCTCTTCCACCTTGAAGGTTTGAGGACACTTAGAGAAGCCTGGGAGAATGTTGAAGAATTTTTTGGCAAACAAGATGAGCTTCAGGGATACCTCCTAGAGAATAAGCGGGTATCCTTACATCCTAGTAATTTCGAGACTATTGAGTAATTCATTTCTAAATTCAAGTCTCTTGCACTTCAATACAGACAGTGCAGAATAGAACGACAGGATGAGAAAAATTTCCTCTCCATACTCAACAAACTCGGTCCTGAGTATTTTTTATTTGTTTCTATATTTCATTCCAAACAGGATAATTTCCTCGGTTGGAAAATTCCTTCACTTGATTCCTTTACCAAGTCCTTAATCAAGGAGCAAGAAAAGTTTATTCGAATGGAAGTCATCAAGACCTCCAAAGATCAAGATCTCCTAGTTATTGGCTCTAGTAAAGCGCGAGCCAAAGGAAAATCAAAGAATAAGGATCCCAAAGAAGCTAATTCAAAGCCTAAACAGAATCAACATAAATCCGAAGGAGCCTCTGGCTCTAAGAAAAAGAAGAAGTTCGAAAAGAAAAAGTGTCCCTATTGCATGAGGGGTTTTCATCCAGAAGACTCGTGCATGAAGAACACCCTCGACCAGATGAAATATATAGGTGTACAAAACAATATTTCCCTTCCACAAGGTTCAGAGATTTCTGATGATGAAGAGAAGACTGAAGAAGATGATATATGCTTGCATGCAAGCCTCTCTCTGTCGAAGTCTTTTTTGATATATTCTAGAGCATCCAACCACATGGTTTCCTCCAAGAAATCCTCCATCACTTTCCCTCTATCAGGAGGACCTAGAATCCATATGGGAGATGAATCTAAAATACCATATGTTGAGAGAGTTTCATATAAAATCCAGCATGATGATTTCATGCCCTCTCCTATAGAAAAGAAAATTGTTGAAGATGAAGAAGAAACATAATTTTCCCTACAGTCAATTCGAATTGAAGAAAGTCTCCTTGGAGTGACTCCTTCTCATGTTGTTCCAGAAGTGTACGAGATATCTGATATATCATCTCCTCACATGGCTGATCCAGAAGAAGACATTTGAATCTCTTTTTTTGAAGAAAAAAATTCCTTCTATTCTTTGCAAAAATTCTCTAGTGATTCCTTAAATTTTGTGCATAGTTTACCAGTGACTGTTTTAGAAGAGGTAAAGTAATTTGATTTCTCTATATATAATAATGTTGTTGGTGTACAAATAAGTAATACAAAGGATATTATGGAAATAATATCATATTATAGGAGTGATCCATTCACTCTCATTAATCTAGATCTTCCAGTAAATTCCTACAGGATTGCATGCACTAAAAATCAGAATTTTTAAGAAGGAGAAATTTGTGCATCTGCCATCTCGGTGGAGCACAGTTTTGGATCAGATATGAAATTTTTTGGATATCATTTATTTTATGATCTGATAATATGTGATTCATGTTTTAAGATTCAAGATCTTTTAGTATTTCTTGTAACTAGTTTCATCAATTTTGGTGTGACAAATCAAGCACTGCTAGTCTCCTTAAATTTTGTTGTTGAGGATTCGATGTTAGTTCTCTCTTATGAGTTTTATGATATTATATTTTGTGAATTATTGGTTATTTATGAAGAAATATAATATTATGGAGCTCAAGCATTCACTCTACATAGTCCTAGGTCTACTCTATCTTTCGTCACATGTTCATTCCCTCACAAAACTAGTAAAGAGGAAGACATTCCGCATGCGCTTGGATACTTGCTCCTAACACTTGGGGATGATTTTACCACTCACATTTTTTTGTTAAAGGATGACATATATCACATTGTTGGGTGATCCTCACATGGTTCAAATTCTCAAGAACTTTTTATCTCTCTTCAGTTGATTTCAGTTGCTCTACATGGGTCCCGTTTTCATCGTGCAACTATTTATATTTCTGATTCAGTTGAGTATATTATTCTTCTTCCAAAACAAAATATTCCTCTAGAAATAAGAATTTTGTTTCGATTCATAGGTTCACCTGCACAGAAGAACCAAGATACTGCATTTTCTGATGCATAGTGCTGTAAATAGCAGCAAAACATTTCACAAGTTTTTTTTCAAAATTTGTATTCCTGCTTATTTTGAGGGGGGGGGGGGTTACCATGAGGTTTTCCCATGTTTCCTCCATTTTATTAAGCAAAATTTTTTTACTATATTTTATATTGTATTTGGGTGACCTAGGGTCTTGTTACGAGGGCCCATAGTTTTCCAAGTTAGGATTCAGGGGGGGTGTTAGGATTAGTAATCCTCCCTTAACCATAATTTCTATTTAGAATATTTAGCCTAACTTACGAACCTTAATTAATTATTTGGGTCCAATAGTACCATTGGGTCCACTTGTCCTAATGGGTCCACATGTACCAGTTACTAGAGTGTGGGGAACAGTGCTAGAGGTTAACTTCCACTTACTGCATGTACATGCATCAGTTTGGGCGCCTCCTAGACCAATCCATACATTTTAAGAGCCACTAAGAGTAGGAACTAGTTAGTCTTATTTAGCTTCCAGTTACTTTCAGTTAGATCACAATCAGTTAGCTAGTGCTAGTTATACATTTCTAATGCATTGCTACATGTGGAGTAGGTTCCTTTTCCCACCTACCACCTCAGTTACACTGAGTTAACTAGTTATTACTGATTGTATGAGTTGGTTAGACATGTGGGAGTTGATCTATTGGACTCCTATATTGATTGAGACACCATGATTTAGCTAGTTAGTTAGGTACAGTCAAATCCAGTTGGCAGATTCGAATTTCTCCCTAATGCATTCAAATTCTTCCATTATGTAAACTATTGTAACACTAGATTTAATTAATGACAATGATATTGTAATTACCTGAGCTACACTTATCTATTTCCCATGTAGTTTGTTCTGTTCAGTGTGTATCTTCATTCTCCTTTTACTACAATCATAATTTAGAACTATTTACCTGAGTATCTAAATGGAACAACAATTCTAATAAAATTTAACTCAACAAAAATGTTGACATACAAGCATCCATTAAACACATAAATACTTCACATCATTCCATCATATAGATCGTAGAACAAAAACGCCATAGATCATAGAACAAAAACATCATAGGTCAAAAAAAAAAACATCATAGATCGAAGAACAAAAATATCATAGGTCATTGCATGCATTAGACAAGGCAAAGTTCCCATCCACATTCATCTCATATTATCTCTGTAGATCAAAATACATCACTTGGTCGAAAACCTCAAACCAAAATACAATTATTCATAGATCGCAAAACAAAAATTGCTATCCTTATCTTTCATTCTCCTTAGATTCCTCCTTTAGATTCTAATTCCAATACTATTTATAGGATTGCGGCATTACAAAAAATGTCCACATGAACTGACTCACTAACTAACTTGGACCAAAATTACAATCTGTGTGACCAAGCTGACCACTTGACGACATCCTCCTCTTGCATGGGTTTACTTGTGTCTTGTCGACATCTTTCTCCATGTTGTGCCTTGCTCACTTGAACCCATTTCCAACAATCATCCCCCAATAAAACATGTCCAAAATCACCTAGAACTAATCATGAAAGAATTTCTTATGGGGTGTAGTATGACATGAAGCCCCTGAATCTACTACCTAGTAATAACTAGTATTATCTAATGCAAGAATCAAATAATCTTGTAACACATAACTTGCTACATTTGCTTCCTGAGTAGTCTCTTTCTTTCCAACTCCTCCTTTCTTACCATAGTTCTAGCACTCTATATTTCCAAATATGTACTTGGATTTTCACTTTCTAGACTTGTTACGTTAATTAGGCTCCTTCCTCTCTCATTTGGTCTTCCCCTTCTCTCCATGGTAAACGCATTACCTGATGTCTCAATTATTCTTTTTATTCACATTTCCTTGGTAATAATAACACCAACAACATCATCAAATTTAAGATTGTTTGAACTAGGGACAAAGTTACTTACAACCATGACCAAGCTATTCCAGCTTTCTCACATTGAGCACAAGATTATAAGAGACCTAAACTCATCATCAAAGTTCACTTTTACAGAACTTAGTTGAACAGTAATCATATTAAATTCATTTAAATTGTCAGCAACAAATCCACCTTCTGACATCTTCATATTAAATAAACTCTTCATTAAAAATACCTTGTTGGAAGCCAAAGGTTTTTCATAGAACTTAGCTAATGTGCTAATCACACCCTCTTTTGTCTTTTCTTTTGAGATATTGAAAGCCACCAATGAATCCATGCACAATCCTATTGTTCCCAGTGCATTTCTATCAATAACTTCCCATTCTTCATCCTTCATAGTCGCAGGTTGTTTTTGTTTTCTGCCCAATGGTAGGTATAGATCCTTCTAGTACAGATAGTCCTCCATTTGCATATTTCATAACTGGTAGTTTTGGTCATTAAATTTATCAACCCTAAACTTTCCTTCTTATTCCATTTCTCCCAATCAAACTAAGAACTGTTCTTTCCTATGTGCTTACCAACCAAATAGACCTTTTGGATCTGATTTCAATTGTTAGAAAAACAAGATTGCGGAGCAATTATAATTAAATAATTAAACAAGATGAAAATATTAAACACATTACAAGAGAGACAAAAATATAATGTGGTTCACCAAATATGGGTTATGTCCACACATAAATTGCTAGTCCTTTATTAGTATACCATCCAACAAAATGAAGGGATACAACCTACAACAACCTCGTTGCACTTCCTCTTCACCCTATCAAAGTATCTCTCACACAATCACATAGATTATTGTACAATGCCACTATACAATACATAGTTGTATTACAAGGATTTCCTTTTATAGGGGAATTGCCATGGTCAAATACTATGGGTCACCAAATACCATGGGTTTGCGAAATGTTGACTAACAAACATCCCAAAAATTTCTTTCAAGGAATATGGGGCCTGAACACCCCCCGGAGGAACCACTGGCCCCCTCACCCCCCAATTGGAATGAGTGTACAGTAAAATATGGGGTACAAACAAACTTGAATAATATCTCTAAATCTAGAAGATCAAGACCCACAACCAACTTACTCTTATGCAATGGAAGGTGACCACTTTGGAGCTACAACCACAGAGGAAGACCTCAAGCTTGCTTATAATTTTGTCTATGAATTTGTCGTTGAACAAAGGAAAAAAATGGGGAGTCTCCCAATATCCAATGTGCAAGATGAGGTAAATAAAAATGACTCCACATGAAACTTTCATGTCTTATTAAAAAAACATTTGTGTTTGATATTGTCCTCATAAAATTTAAAGTATTACATCTTTGTTTTAATCAGGGGAGCATCACTTTGAATGAGCCCATAAGAAGAGAAGAGTAGTGTACTGATAGTGGAGTGACTCCAGAAGATGATTTTCTTGTGCATCCCCATGATGGTGCTACATTGATTGAGTTCCATGACAGTAATATGGCTATAACTTAATCATATACTTAATAATTCCATAGTTATCAATTTTGTACTTTTTTAAAACTTTTACATCTAGTATTGTTTCCTTAAAAAGTTTATGGTTTCAATGGTAGAGAATATTGTAATTGAGGGTATTAAAACTAAAGAGTAACATAGGGAAGCAATTGCAATGATGTCGATTAGGGCACCAGGTAAATAATTACATCATAGAGGTTTTTTTAACATTACTGCACTGCTTCATTCATAGTTAAAAATTGTCCTTATAAATTTAACAGTTTTTGTTTTTCTAGGCGATGCCCCATCGCAATGGCTTCCACGCCGCAAGTATCATGCATGGGAGGCCACAAACAACAACATATTCTTAAGAGCACCTAGAAAATCAAGACAACGCTGAAGATGATGAATTACATAGGAAGTATAGGAAGAAGAGTAAGAATGTTTGATGAAGTATGATATTATTATAATTAGATACACATATGTACTTTACTTGGAACATATTTTGGATGATATAACTCATTTATAAAAACTAGTTTTTTGACATTTTCCTTTCAATGAAATCTTGCATACTTTTTTTACTAATTAAAGTAAAATATGAAATATAGATGGTTAGTAATTAATTATGTTCAAAGAAAAAGGAAATCAAATAAATTTGTACCTTATTTTATCTCAACATTCTTGCTTGGATTTACAATTACATTTTATCGAATTTGTATATGTTAAATGCATATTTTCTAGTATAATATAGATTGGGTATTTGGGAATTGAGAGAGATGTGAGGAGGGGAAGGGCCATAAGAGCTTATGCCTTCACATGGCTGGCCTTATTCATTACAAAATAATTTATTGGAGTCATTTAATCTTGGAGCATACTTCCCTCAATCAAACAGAGAAACATCAAAGTCAATGTTGACTTCATTGCTGGTCTCAATCAAGGGAGGTCTACTCCAATATTAGATGGCTCCAATAAATTATTCTCGAAACAATGAGGAGCTTATTCATGAGTGTTGGCTTGTTCCATCATTTTTTTAGTTTTTTCTCATCGATTAAATCCACGTTTGAATCTAGGATGTTGAGGGGTAGTCCAAAAAAAAGGATCAAAAGGTGATGGGAAGCATTGTAAAGGTATGTTGACATTATCATAAAAATCCATCTTAGACTAGTAAATAATGGTACAAATATGACTTGTATTGATTTTTTATATATTTATGGAGGTTGAATGATTTGGTACTACAGGTACTAGACAAACATAAAGATGGATGAGCTATGATGAGGGGAGGTATGTTATTTCCAATTTCATTCCATATTGGAAATGACTATATAATTATCTGACTCTGGTTGTCACAATATATTACTGTATAATTATTTGACTCAATCCGAAACACTCCAAGTATTCCCTGCAACCACAAACGTTGAGTAGTTGCATTCACAACTCCTCTGTACTCAACCTTTGTAGATGAAAGTGCAATTGCAATTTGTTTCTTACTTGACTAGCTGATTGGTACATTTGCAAGAATAAGCACATATGCATAATTTGACTTTGTATCAGTGTTATCACCTTCCCAATCAGAGTTAGAAAAACCAACTAACTCTAGGCTAGATTGTGCAACATAGTGAACCCCATGAGTTTTTGTTCATTGTACAAAGTTTAGGATTCCTTTTGTTTCCCTCCAATGGATTTCATGAGGATGATCCATGTATCTGGAAGAAATACCCACTTCATAATACATATCAGGTCTAGTATGATTCAAATAAAGAAGACAACCAACCAGTTTCCTATACAGGGTCTTGTTTTCCAATGGATATTATTGCACTCCTTCAAGCTTAACTCCTAAAAGGAATCGAGTCTCGCTTGGCTTGAAATAATTCATTTTGAAATTCTTCAGTAGATATGGATCATACTTAGAATAATGTACCTTAATTCCAATATCTGATTGAGAAATATCAAGCTCCCAAAATTGGCTTAACAATCCCAAAATTAGTCATAGAAAAGGCATGGTTCATTGCATCCTTCAAGGAGGAAATTTCTTTCTTGGAACTTCCAGTGATTACAAGGTTATCCACATACAATACAATTATGATTAAGGAACCATGAATCAGATTCAAATAGACATTAGGATCATATTTTCATTTACAATAGTTTTGTGATAGAAAAAAGCCATCAATCTTGGCATACCAAGCTCTAGGAGCTTGTTTTATCCCATACAATGATTTCTTCAACCTACATACAAGAGATGGATTAGTCACAAAACCTTCTGGTTATTGCATATATATTTATTCTTTAATATCAGCATGTAGGAAAGAACTCTTTACATTCATGTGATGTACTTCCCACTGCTTCGAAGCTGCAATGGCCAAAACTAGTCTTATGGAATCCATCTTTGCAAGTGGTGCAAAGGTATTGTTGTAGTCAATGCCTTGGACATGAGAGAATCCATTGGCCACAAAAATTTCCTTACAATTCATAGGAGAACCATCATCATCAAATTTAGTTTTGAAAACCCACTTACACTTGGATAGATTTCTCCCTTGAGGGAGAATGACTAGATCCCATGTGTCAGTATTTTGGAGAAAATAAAATTCGTCCTTCATTGATGTTTTCCATATTGGGTCTTCATATGCATATTAAAATTTTTGTGGATTATATTCAATCATTAGAAAACACTTATCATCAAAGAAAGGGTCCTTGACAGAAAGTGAACTCTCGAATTGAGATCTAGTCCTCCTAGAATCATCAAGATTCCCAGCTAGTTCCCCAGCTGCTTGGATGGTCTTTGCTTCCCACTTTGGACTTGTGGGGATGTTTGGATATGAAATTAAATAATCATTATCATAAATTTCATTATTTCCTTCACTTACAACTAAATATGGAGGAGGTGACGAGCACTCTCTGATTTATGTTGCTACCATAGGCTCTTCTTTGAACTAGACACTCCTTTCAATAAATTTTTTTGAGTTATCATTTTGATAATATTTTTCCCTTTGGAATCATCATAATACCCAAAAAATAGTCACTATTGTCTTTGAGGTTCCAAAGCTCTTATTTATCTAATGGAATTCGAGCTCATGCTCTTAAGGCAAAATCCTAGAATGAGACACATCTGGTTTGTTCCCACTCAAAGCTTCGAAAGGAGTAAATCCATAAGTTGTATTATGAGGAACCTTATTTTGTATGTAGGATGCATGACATTTTATATCTTCAGAACAAAACTTTGGTGGAAAATTCTTGGACTCCAACATACAAGTAACCATCTCCTTGAGACTTTTATTTTTCCTCTTAGCCACACCATTCTAGTGAGGTGTGTGGGGAATAGAGTGTTGCATATGGATACCTGAATCTTCACAATAAATAATGAAATAAAACTTGAAATATTCACCACCATTATCATATATGAGGATCTTAATTTTCCTCGCAGACTAGTTCTCAACCAAGGCCTTGAAAACCTTTAAGTGGTCAAAAACTTCAGACTTGAGTTGAAGGAAGTAAACCCAACAGTAGCTGGAAAAATCATCTATGAAGGTCAAGACATACTTGGCTTGACTCATGGACATATGAGGGAAGGGACCATAAATGTCACTGTGGATGAGATTAAGAGGTGTTGAGGTTTACTTATGACTAACTCTCTCATACTTATGCTCTATATGTTTTCCTAGAATGCAACCTTGATCGACTCCTTTGGAAAACCTTATCTTTGGTAACCCTGAAAACATATATTTTTTCACACAAATATCAAAGGTATTTATATTTTAGATGACCAAACCTCACATTCCAAAGTTTTCTTGCTTCATTGGTATGGGTGAGGAGAGAAGAAGGGTTAGAGAAAGGCATGAAGTGTGAGAACCTGTAGAATCTAGAACTACGATCCACAAAACCTTTAGCAATGACTCTACAATTTGTAATATCATATATTTCAACTTCACTGGAATAGAAAACAACCTTCTTAGGAGAGAGAGTTTGGGTCATCTGGTAGACTAATAAGATATTAGCAGCAAGACCTGGGACATACAAAACATTATTTAACGAACCATGGTCAAAACCAATTCTACCTTTACACTTACTTTTAGTTTATGAGTTATCTCCCAAAAAAATCTTAGTACCGTTCGAATCATCAAGAGATGAGAAGGAATCCTTTGTTGAAATGATGTGCCTAGAAGCTTCAGAATTAATGATAAAGGAAGGAGATATTACATTGCTTGCAACTAGGGCATGTACTCTCTCTTGGTCTTGGAAACTAGATCCTCCTTCCTTCTTGCTTGCGCCACTAGGGAGGGATATGTTGTTATTCTCCGTGGGTTGAGTCAGCATATCAATTTGCTTCTTCATGCAAGAGCTCTTAGTTTGAAATCCCTTACCACTGTATGTGCACTTGCTAGTTTCATCTTTACCTTTCTTCTTCTGAATGTTAATCTTCTTGGAGTTTAAGGACTCCCCTTGAGACTTGGACTTGTCTCATTTTTTATATCGAGGATTTTTATCCTTCTTGTATTTGGAATTCACCTTGGAATCTCCAACAACCAAATCTTGATCTTAGGAAGGTTTGATGGTGCCCACCAATAACAATTTGTATTTCGCTTGAGTCAAGGATTCCATGAAATATTCTAGTGAAAGCATATTCCAATTTTGAGTTGTCAACTTGGTGGAATTGAAGGATGAAAAAAATACTGAGTAATTAGGACCAAGCTTTGAAAGGATGGCCAAGATTAGTTGTTCATCTCCTTTGTCAATCCCACACTATTTTAGCTATAAAACCAGTGATTTGAATTTCAAGAAGTAGACTTGCAAGGATTCAAAGTTGCTTGGACTCAGTGCTATCAACTCTTTCTCTAGTTGGTAACCTCTCATCTTACACTACAACAAAAAATTTCGATTAGAGTCTCTTTTAGCTTCCTGTTTAGCATCCACTATCACTTTTAGTGTATTTTTCATCATTTTTTGGACAAAGTAGACGCTTTACCACGGGATGGCGCTTTTAAAGGCATTATTTGCGTCCCTTTTCAAAATTTGGTGCTATTTTGGACACGAATTAGATACCCAATTAGAATCCCAATTAGCGTCCTAATTAGCATCCCAATTAGCATCCCAATTAGCATCCCAAGTTAAAAGTTGGTGCTAATTTGGACGGATCTTTAGCATCCCAATTATCGACCCAATTAGCATCCATTTTTTGTCCCATGTAGCATCCCAATTTAAAAGTTGGCACTATTTTGGATGATAATTAACGTCCCAATTAGCATCACAATTAGCATCCCAATTAAAATCCCAATTATTGTCCAAAAAATCATCCCATACAACGCCCATAATAGCCTCCAAAAAAACGTCTAGAATAACACTAGGAATTGCACTAGGTTTAGAGCTAGGAATTGTGTTTGGAAAATGTCCAACATAACATCATATTTATTGATGTGAACGTCAGTGATCAATTTAAGTGTCAATGTAAATTATCATGATTCATGTGATAGTACTTTTGGATCTTGATTTATCATAGTGGCACCTAAATGATCGTAATCATGGCATTTGTGGATATTGGTTAATCCTAATGAGGGTAAATTACCTTAATGTCACCTAAATTTCTCTAATGGTGTTTGAGTGTCACCAACAACATTTGATAGAACCTAATAGAATATAATTGGACCTAACAACATGATGATAATGCATTACGATAATTATGATGGATTGTATTGATCTGATTTGATAAGTATAAGACTATATCATCCATTCCTGTGAGGTAGTAGGGTTCCTTTCTCTGTATTATCGCAACTATATTGATGATGAATACTACAACGACAATGATGTTGATTTATTGTATGATTATGATGACGATGTGGATGTCAACAATGATTATGCACGTGGTATCACTTTTCGATCCTAATTGATTCTAATGGCACCTAAATGTCTGTAATGAAATCATATCCATTGTCATTCATTCCATTCTCATTGTCATTGTAATCATCATTTTCATTCTCCATGACATTACTAACATTTCCCCATATCCATTATAATCCTAATAATGAAAAAAATTCCAAGTAGGTGGCAAATTAGGTGCACTTGGGAACTAGAATAACATCCCAAATCAATTAAGATTAAATTCTCATTATCATGCTAGGTTATCTATGTGCAAAATGAGGCATATTCTATCAAGATAGTGATAAAATGGGTGCAAATTGAGTATGCTTTATTATCCCGAATCAATTACATTTATATTATCCTTCTGCTAGGTTGTCTAGGTGCAAAACTAAGCGCATTTTATCAGGATATCATTAAAGTGGATGTAAATTACACCCACTTTAACATCCCAAATCAATTACACTTAAATTCTCCTTGTGCTAGTTTTTCTAGGTGTAAATATAGGGGAATTTTATTTGGATGGTGCTAAAGTGGACACAAATTGCATCCATTTAGAATCCCAAATCAAAAACATTTAAATTCTCCTTGTGCTAGGTTTTCTAGGTGCAAAACTAGGTACATTATGCATCCACTCTAGCAACAACTATATGGTCAATTTCAAAATACTAATACAAAAAACACTTCTTGGTCGATAGGGTTAACAATAACAATGGGATTAATAACTTCATTTAATGAAAAACTAATGACAATGTCGATAATCATGATGATGCTGATGATAAAGACTATGATACGGATGATAATGGTGACATGAATGATGAATATGATGATAATGACAATGATGACATGAATGATGAATATGATGATAATGCCAATGATTCCAATGACCTTGATGAATCTTCCCAATTCTTAAAATTCCCTAATTTTCATCATCATAATAATTATCTTTTTTTTTTCGTCTAGTTCATCGTCATCATCTAGGTTGCCATCATCAACAATGACATGAATGGTGAAAATGATGATGACGGTGCCATTAATGGTGGTGAAGATGATGATGATGAGAATGATAATGATGAGGATGATGATGTATTTTTAAAAGAACCATATTCATGCCAAAAGTAAATTTGAAAATAAACATAGCCATACCGATTTTATAACAAAATCATGTGTAAGGCATGTTTCTTTCTCCCTTAATCCCCTCTTAAGATAATTTATTAGTGTTTAATCAAAGCATGTTTCTTAATCATGGTTTAGGAAATTTTGGGTTAAGTTGATAAGGCTATGAAAATAAGATAAATCCCACTAGGGTAATTTCCCTTATTTCACTATCACTTCCCCACTTGTGGAATCATAATCCCTCATATATTCTTCATCCTTCTTCATTTTCAACTATTAGGGGTTATTAAGTAAATCCAAAACGTACATATTTACAATGTATTTGTCATCATGGACCATATGTTTTTAGCTTATATCCTTTATATAAATATATACACGATTACATTACAGGGTAAAAAATGGGATGTTACATTACCCTAGGGCAAACAATTTACTGAATATGTCAATTTATATATACATATTACTGTGCAAGTCAAGTTAGTTATCAAGGTTTAGATACTAGACGAAACAAACCAATAAGAACACTGCCAAACATCTCTATATATGCGTGTAAATTTCAAATATACTTATTATGTAAACCCTTAGAACAATACCATGCATCTCTATCCATGTACACAAACTTCAACTAGAAGTGGATATTTTTCATGTAAGTTCATGTTTGGGATCTTTGCATCAAGTCAATTTTAGAATTAGTTAAAATGTTGGTGAATATAATGTTGATGTTGGTGTTGGATAAAGGCTATTGATTTCTATGTCATCTTGGAATGTCAACTAATCAATGCCAGTATAAATTAATAACTTGATAAGCCATGTAAATGTAAACCTTTCTAGTGGTAAGTGCAAATTCCCAATACTTTTCTTGCCTTCGAGAAAAATATCTTTATGTTGATTGCTAGTATAGTTAATGGAATCATGTCTCAATATACTCCATCATGTACAACTTGTACTGATGAGGGAATCCTCCTATCTCAATAACATGAAATAAAGGGATATTGTATGCATCATCTATCAACCAATCCTGGAATCTATCATAGTTTCTACCAAGTAAACATGATTGAAGTATATTGCAAGTAAAGTCATAGCTCAAGTATAGGAAATTAAACATTGAACACATGATGCATGCTAATATATGGTTTAGCCTTATGGAAAAATGCATCACCATCTATTGTTTTGATAATTATGTGTAAACCATATCAAACAAGTTGCTTAAGATTTTGATCAGAATATTTAAACCTTTTATTCTAATAACACAACCAAATTATGTAGTTGAGTATGTAGTGATGTCTTAAAATTATCAAATAAACTACTAAATTTATTGTATAAACTTCTTTACATTATCCTATTAAAAAAAATTGTGACACTATAAAAATCAAAGGTGCCCAAAAAAACAATGCTAAGGAAACTTAAGGTGGATAATTGAGACATATTTGAATGCTAATAAAAAACTTGTAAAATTGTAAAAAAATGTTGTAATATATTAAATTAAACATAGCATGTTAGAGAATGTAGCTAAAACATTTATTTAACTATTTTTTTGAGTTAAAAATTTTGTGGGGCTTCCAAGTTTAATATAAGCATGTTATAAATGGATTTCCAAAATAACTCATTAATCTTTAGTTCCATTGTAAAAAATGAAGCCAATTTAGGCTTGATGTTTAGGGAAGGATACCCCTTCTTAAAGGGCTTCCCATCATAATTTTGAAACCCTAAAAACTTCCCTAACTCTATATAAACTTTTCTTCTTTTTTAACTTCAAAGAATATATATAAAGAAGATGAAGTGACTTCCAAGAATAGGCAGATAACATAATAGTATAATGCCTTTTACTTACCATTCATTCACCACATGAAAACAAAAGTGGGAGTATATTAAAATTAAATAGTTGTGTATTTTTTAGAGAAAAAGAATGGGTATGGGTATCACAAACTCGCCTTTACCTTTAAATTATTTGTTAACATTAGTGTGAAATGATTAAAAAACTATATATATATATTATCATTATCATTATCTTGATTTTAGTTTAAGCTAATTAAAGGTTTACTACTAGGATATTACATTAGTTATTATGATTTGTATTTGTGTTTGCTAAGTACTATAAATATAGTTCTATATTATCTTAATTATTTATATAAAATTGTTCGTGTAATATTATTCTAAACTTAGTAATGTCTAATTTTTACTTTAATATTATTGTTGAAGTTGAAATTATTAAATCATATTGATTCATAAAAAAGAAAATACTTCTCTTAAGCATTGTTGAACAAATTCTCCTCTTATTAGTGTCATGTAACAAATGACACTTCATGGAAGTGACCACATCACAAGTTTGAGAAAAACATTGTTGAGATAAAAGATATTGGAATAGGAAACCTTCCATACTAAAAAAATGAAGTCCTTTATTAGCAATTTTCCTAGTGTTGCTAAAAAGTTTACGACATAATAAGATTAAGATGCAATTGGACTCTAGTGTTAGCTTACACAATCAAGAATTACTTATATGTTTAAAAATATCAACATTGTGATGTAATGAGCTAATTTAGCCATATTTCAGACATATGTTAACCATGTTTTTAAATTTTAGTGTTTATTCTCTTTAATGACAATATGTAAAAAATGCTGAAATATTTTAATAAATTTTAAATAATAATTGTATTACCTTAATTCAATAGATGTAAAACTCATAAAAAAACTCATAAAAAAGTTCTAAAAAACCCTAACAACTAGATCCGTTGGGGCATAAGACCATATCAATATACTTATGGACAACCATATACAAAGATTTTTAAATAGAAGAAGAAACATGAGATGTCTCTGTACTCATTTCCCCACAACTAAAATGTAAATATTTCCCTCATTAACCCCAAATTTCAAATTTCAATTGGTAAGGCTCTTTCACCTCTTGAGTTTGAATTTGAATTTCGAGAGTTACATTTTCCCTCATTCTTTTCAAAATTTGAATCTAGAAACTATCTCCCTCTTCCTTCCAAATCTCAAATTTTAAAACCATCAACACTCCATGAAATCAAATAGTGTGAAATCAGACATACAAATACATGTCAAACTCATCTCCCATCCAATCGCCCATGCTTTAATGATCGTTGGCTCTTCATTTGCACTCTGTTTTGTAACTTAATATCTGAAATAGAGTATTATATGCAGTTTGCAGGTGGTCGTTTTTCTCTCACAGAAGAAGAAGATAATGACATTAAGGAGAACATTCTTCTGCTATTAGCGTCCTTATGCTCAGAATCTGCATCGTTGTTCACTCGCGAGAGGAAGGATATACAAGAAATCACCAACCTTATCACATACTCCACTATTCATAATGTAAGTACTCACATATCTATGTGATGTAATTTGTATTTTCCACATTATCATTTTGTTGGTCGAGAAATTTCTTGGCAGCTCTTCTATTTTTCAGTTAATACCATCATCCTATGTAGAAGAAGAAAGGCCGCATTTAGAATTAGCGATACATACATTTAGTAAAAAGAGGAAGGAACGAATCCTCTAGTATAGTTAAAGAATTTGGGTACCTTATTTGCATAAGTATAGATAAGTTGGGACAATGTTTTTTTCAAATATATGGACTTGGGAATATTTTGATGAGTTTATGAATAGGGGTGATCTTGTGGTTTGAGTTCTGGATTAAACCTCAATAATGTCAAAGGAAGACGCATTGGTTTGGGAAGAGGACTGAATATATATTCTTCTTCAATTTCAAAATGATGTCTATAGGAAATACGGAAGAGGGAGTCTTCAGAGTTGTCTAGGGCCCTAGGGTGGGGAAACTTTCACTTCACATCCATTATTGGCCTTTGAGGAGGCCGTATTCACCGCTAGGAGGGAGAAAGGGTATCAAAATTTGGAGAAGGTGCATCATTCAAGTCTATTATCTAAGGCATGACCTTGGTTGAATATCTACACTATTTAAAATATATATATCGTGCCAAGAGGGTGCATTCGACTATGCCAAAGAAACCATTAAATTACGGTTATATCACTGCTCTTTTGCTTGCAAATGGACTGATAAAGAGAGTTGGGTGGATTCTATTATCCCCACAATTTTTTAACTTATACAATATCAATCCAAATCGAGCCATAAAGGAGGATTGTGCAGTTGAAAGAAGGAGCTGGGACTCTACAGTCGCCTACATGTCATACTATATAAATCAATCATAGTGTAAACTGAGATTTTAAGACTGTCATAATAGTCCATAATTAACGCTATTATTTTCTTGATATGTAATATTTGATTTGATGATTGAGTTCAATAAAATATTCTTAGGATGCTAATTTTTTTGTGTGTAAACTATTTAAATAAACTCTAAACCCGTAAATACACTAAATACATCAGGAAACCTCAATGATTTATATCAATGACATATGAAAATACTTAGTAATCTCTGTACAGTATTCATCAAGGTGTTTGATGAATGCATTGAATCAAAATCCATAAGTAGTGAAAAGCAAATTTATCCAATATCAAGCAAGGAACATTACAAAAGATGTATTTCAAGGTTAGAAATTTATGATTGATCTATTTTTTTGGTCTTTTCCTCTTCCTGTTATACTATGGTAAAATAGACCAATGAACACATGGCAAAGTTATTTCTAGTTGTGTTTAAAGTTCTTGTTGCTCTACTTTTGTAGTGTTAGATGTAATGGTCTCCTCCAAATCATATTTGTTAGATTTATCTGCTTGGTATATGTTTCCAGTTAGGAAGTTCAAGGCTATATTTGAGATCCTGTTGTCAGTTGTCTAGAAACTTCAAGCTGGTATACTTCAAACCAAATCTAGAAATGGAGAACTAGTATTAATTATGACCAAACACTTTAGTATACTTGCACTAAGGTTTCAGGTTTCAAGTTAGATGGTGCATTGAGGTAAGAAATTATCACTTTCATACTCTTTATCTCCATTTCCTAAGTACCAAACCTACAAAATATACTTCCTGCATTCTCCATCAAAGCTGAAAGTACAAGGCCTTCCCTACCCAAATGTTGAGATAAGCTGTCCAGAATAATATTTCCTAATCAAGGTTCTACACCTAGCTTAATGAGATTGAAACCAGGTTCAGTTAATTTTTTTAGGCCTTTTTGGCCACAAACCACTGCACCTAATTGGACTAAGTTTTTAACAGCTACACTTATTGCTTCATGGATTGGGGCTTGAATAAAATCAAAGGATTCAAGGTCCTGGATACCCAAAGCAAGAAGTTTTAGAAGGAAAATTCCTAGATGAACTTGCAGGATCTCTGGATCTCTATGGGGTGCCAAAGAATTAAACTATTCTTCTGTGTAAATACGGTAGCATATCCCCAGTTGGGTGCGGCCTACATGACTAGATCATTGAGTAGCTGCACTTTCACTTATTTGGCCCACCCTCAACACATTAGTACCAGTTTTGGGTTCAAACTTGCTCTATTTTTCCATGCCAGAGTCCACAAAAAATTTGATCCCAGGAATGATTAGAGATGTCTCTGCCACATTTGTCACAAAAAAAACTTTCCTTAAACTTGTAGGTGCATCTTCAAATACATGCCTATGTTCTTCCATTGAAGGATTTCCATGAAAATCAACTCTCAATACTAAAGGTTTCTGAAATTGTTCTCGATCCCACTCTACTTCTACTTGGGAAGTTAAAAATGAAAGAATGGCTCCCTATTCTTCTCTGGCATGAATCTCAACAACAACCTTTATCACTTGAGTGTCATATGAAGGAACACTCAGTTGGGAATGCTTCACGATAGAGTTTTGTGAAGCTTTTGAATCATCCCTTGCAATGTACGTAGTATCTATGGGAAAATTTCTTCTAGTTACATCGAAAATGTTGCAACCACCAAAATAATCTAATAATGTATGTGCATCTGTTGTTCAAGACATTATGATAAGCCTTAATTCGGGTCTCTTGAACAAGCATCTTTTAAGCAATGCTAAAATAAGGTCTTTTCTTAAGCTCCACTCATGTGCTTCATCTACTATGATGCAGCTAATAGCTGCCAACACTGAATATGACATACATAATTGAAGGATTACATGGTTAGTCACATAGTTAACCTTCACCAATGAACGCTCTCTGGGAGTGTATGTAGTGAAACAATTAACAGATTGTATGCCCCCATAGCATCCTTTGCATTCTTCCACAACTCTTTGTTGTAGAGACATTGCAGCAACTTTCCTGGGTTGTGTGCATACCAAGGAACCTTTGATGGAAAATCCCAAGTCTGCAAGATACTACACCAACTAAGTACTCTTTCCAGAACCTGTCTCTCTAATCAGCATTACCCGCATTTTGTTGTTGAAAAGAGTCAATCAGACTCAGTAACTTGGTCTTTAGTGCAGAGTAGACTAGGGTAGGAAATAAAACTATGTTGTAATATGTTTGTTGACAAGTAATCTTTTTCCAAGGCATATAGACAGAAAGCACTTTTCCTTGGAGATTAGACAATGTCCTTGTTTCCCTCAAATGTATGCTACCATCAAATGTAATTAGAGCTCGTCTATAGAAATCCTTAGTATTTGAATTGTATATGTTACAACAATAAAATAGTAATAAATAGGTAACTATTCCTAAATAGTAATTAATATATTAAAATATAATTTATGAAGAGAAGTGTCTCTTCAATATGTGATGGCCAAGCCATATTTAAGGAAACCATATCCATTCAATTATTATACATTTATACATTTAATTATTTGAATATGGAACATCTTCAAGCTTAGACCTAGATACAGGATGACTTAATCTAGATACGGATTATCTGTTACACCGGATACGGTGTAACATTGGCATCCGAGCTCGGATACGGATTGTCCATTACACTGGATACGATGTAATATTGGTATCAGAGCTATACGACCCTTGTCCATTATTTACACTTTGTGTAAATTTAGTTTTTAGGGTTTCCCTAAAATATATGACATTATCCAAAAAATAAAAGAAAAAAAGAAAACTTAAAAAAAAAAGAAAAAAAAGGTAAAGAAAAGAAAGAAAAAAGCTAAAAAGAAAAGATAAAAGAAAAAAAAGTAAAAAACAAAAGAAAGGAAAACGAAAGTAAAAAAACAAAAGATAAAGTAAAACCAACACATGGTTTTTCTTTCCAACTTCAACCCAGGCTCCATAATATTAATATTATTATATAATATTTTAGAAATTATTAATCCACCTTTTAATAAAATATTAAAATATAATATTTATTATTTATTATTTTATTTCAACACATTAAATAATTATAATAATTATTATTAATTCATCAATTATTTCAAATACATGTCTTTAATTCCTCCATAAGTTAAAATAAACTTCCAAATACACACATTTTCATAAAAGGACCCAAGCTATGACAGAATTAAAAGACAAACTTGAGAAATTGGGGAAATACATCAAGGCCCACATCGCTAACCAAAAAAACTGGAAGAAAGAAAGGAAAGATAGCAAGGAACTTAAGAAAGAAATCAAATATGAATTTGTCCTATTACTAGAAATAAAACTTTATTACAAACTAGACATCATGAACAAGAAACAAAAAAATTTAAATGACAAGATGAATGCGATGACACAAAACATAAGCACCACGACACAAAACCTAAGCATCATGAGAGAGAACTAGAATACCATAATGGAAATGTTACAAAAACTAAGGTCTAATACAAACCATATCAGTAACTTAGATATGTTGGACCACTATGTCAACATAAATGAGAGTAACAAAATTGATCAAGACAATAAACAAGAGAAGGAGACTAAATATCGCAGGGATGACGAAAATACCAATAATATATTTGATAAAGATGAGCTCAACCAAGATCATACTGAGATTCAAGCAAATATCATTGAAAATAAGGATGATCCATACAATGACAAAAAATGGATCCTACAATATGCAAAGGAATCAGATATCGTAGATTCATCTTCTACCTTAACTCTTCTACCACCCTAGAAAATGTTAGATTTTTATCATTCAAGCTAGCATTATGATCTTAGGATATTTTAACTAAGAGAATAACAAGCACATCAATAAAACATAAGCACAACACAAGAGACAAGAGGCACAAAGAATTTTCCTCGGGGAAACCATAAAGGAGAAAACCCCGCAACTTCCTCAGAGATAGAATCAGCACCAAAGGTAAAACCGAAAAACAGTAAGATGATCTCCTGACAGCAGTAGTCTCTCTCTCTCTCTCACTCATGCGCCCCAATAAGTGTGTGTGTGTGTGTGTATGAGTATAATGAATAGAGAGGCTCTCACTCTCTATTTATATTCTTCCGTTCACTTGGAACCCACTCCAACATGTCTTCCTCACTTAACAATTACTTACTAGAGCCGACATCTCTAGGAGTGTCTAATAACCCTAGTGCCCCATCACTTGTGGGGAATTTTCCTCCTCCGACCAATAGGAGGGTAACAAAATGGTGGGGACTATTGGCCCGACTTACAATGACTCACCTAGGGTCAAATTCACTAGGATAGTCTAATAACCCGAGGGCCCCACAACTATGGGGACTTTAACCCTTGACCAATAGGAGGGTTACCCACAATGACTTGACCTGAATTTATCATTATAGAAACTTCCCAGAATAATCATCGGGGTATGAAATGACTCAAATACATTACAATACATCCCAGAATAAACATCGGGTTACAATACATAAGAAATACAGATGAAAACATTTCAGAGTTACAATTACATCAACACTCCCTCTTAACTAGGAAGGTATTCTCTCGACATAATTTATCAGCACAAGTCTTCTTCTCTGTATCATCTGGATCATCATTGAGTTCTCATCATCTTTGTCTTCAAGTCATCTTCATATTCAAGTCATCTTCATCTGGATCTGGATCATCACTCGATCTGGATCATGATCACTGAATCTAGATCATCACTGGATCTGGATCATCATCATTGGATCTGGATCATCACTTGATCTGGATCATCACTTGATCTGGATCATCACTGGATCTAGATCATCACTCAATCTGGATCATCACTGCTGGATCATCTTCATTGGATATGGATCATCACTCGATCTGGATCATCACGGGTGCTATCTCATGATTCTTCTCGTCACAGGAAGTTTTACAGATCCAGCGCTTTTTCATGCTGGCTGTAGGCCTAGCCATCATGTAGGTATTCTTCACTGCTTATATCTGACCTACTCATCAGAATGGCCTGCCTAGCACTTACATCTGACCTACTCATCAGAAAGGAACGCCCAACACTCACATATGATCATGTAGGAGCCTACAATCACATCAGAAAGGCCCAACACTCACATTCACTAGCATGATAGGACATCACTATCATCTGTGAAAAGGCTTCAGCACTTACATTTGACCTACTCGTCAGAAAGGCACAGTACGCACATCCATCCAGGCTGGAACACATCCTGCTCACAATGATGGAAGAGTTCTGCACTTCCATCCAGGCTGAAACACATCCTGCTCACAATGATGGAAGAACTATGTTCTTCCACCCAAGCGGGAACCACATCCTACTCACAATGATGAAAGACTCTCATCCAGGATGGAACACATCCTGCTCACAATGATGAAATATTTCTTCACTTACATTCATCCAGGCGAGAACACATCCTACTCACAATGATGAAAAGGCTCTGCATTTACATCCATCCAGGTGGGAACACATCCTGCTCACAATGATGGAAGGGCTCTGCACTTACATCCATCTAGGTGGGAACACATCCTACTCACAATGATGGAAGGGATCTACACTCACATTTGATCTTGTAGGAACCAATCCTATAGTCATATCAGAATGGCCCCCAGTCCTCCTCGACTGAGCTACCTGGTAACTAGCCAGGTGCCTCCATTCTCCTAGAGAATGGCAGTTGCCCTTACATCTGACCTGCTCGTCGGAATGGCCAACAATCACATCTGACATGGAGGGAACTTAATCCTTTAGCCATGATAGAATGGTTTAGCCCTTACATCTGATCTTGTGGGAACACATCCCTTTATCACATCAGAATTGCTTCTCAGTCCTAGACTAAGTTTTCCTGGTACCTCACTAGGTAGCTCCATTCAAAGAATGGCAATTTCCCTTACATCTGTCCTACTTGAAAAAATTCCCAGCACTCATATCTGACATGGAAGGAAGCAATCCTCTCACCATGACAGAATGGCTCAGCCCTTATATCTAACCTACTCGTCAGAATGGCTATGGATCTCAGCACTCATATCTGACATGGAAGGAACAATCCTCTCACCATGACAGAATGACTATGGGACTAAGCACTTTCCCTTGGAGGAAATATCGATCTGGAGAACACCAAGCTTCTTCTTGAATTACTTGAACTTCACCCTAATGGCTTTGTCAATACATCAGCTATATGTTCCTCCGTCACAACATACTGGAGCTTCACTGCTCCCCTCTGCACCATATCCCTGATATAGTGGTAATTGATCTCGATATGCTTTGACTTGTCATGGAACATTGGATTCTCTAACAACTTTACGCAACTCTGGTTGTCAGAATGTATATAAGTAGCATCCAGCTGGAGATCAAATAAATCAGACAGTAGCTTTCGTATCCATACTGCCTCACAACTAGTTGAACAAGCTGCGACATACTCTACTTCAGCTGTACTCAATGCCACACAAGATTGCTTCCTGCTAAACCAAGAGATCAAACTTGATCCCATACTAAAGTAACACCCTAAATTGCTCTTCCTATCGATGGCATTTCCTGCCCAATCTGAATCAACATAATCCTCTAGGTTAATCTTCTTATTCATATCGTACTTGAGCCCATAATCAATTGTACCCTTCAAGTACCTCAGAACATGCTTTGCACCAATCAAGTGAACATGTCTCGGATCTATCAAGAACTAGATCAAGGTGTTCACACCAAGGAAAATGTCTAGTCCCATGTTCATCAGATACATCAAGGACCCAATCATCTTATGATACATAGTAGCATCAACCGTCTCTGATGAAGCATCACTTAACAGCTTCATGTTCGATGCCATAGGTGTGGTCATGCAGTCCATAATCTTGAACCTATTCAGGATCTCTATTGCATACTTCCCTTGTCCACACCTCCATGCCTAGAAAATAGTGCGTTGACACATAACAAGAGCATCATTGGTCTTCCTCCTTCAACCTTGAGGCAAAGGTTGGAATCCACTTTACTCTCAGTAAATCCTAGAGTCATCAGTAATTTATCCATCCTGTCATACCATGTCGAAACACAGGATATTTTGTAGTCACTCCCTCTAAAGAATCATACTCCCTCTGTCTTTCATACTCTATGCACTAAAACATTCTATACCGGAGTGACAAGTAGCTTCCTATGCTACTAATCTTCTATGTATCCATCTAGGATCACTGGATATCAAGATCCTCTATCTTGAACTTTTTCAAAAGTTCATCTCACACCCATCTATGAGCTTGTCATCCTCTATCAACCTTGTAGCAAAGGTTCAGATCTTCATCAAGCTCCTCATGTATGTGTTATCCCATGGGTGTCTTCTGAGCTCGTACAAGGTCTTCTTTCATTTGCATACATGATTCTTCCTATCATGTGTCTCAACTCCCACTGGTTGCAAATGTCTCTTCAAATATTTCCTTGTATCCCACGATGTTTCCATCTACTGCATGATGAAACTACGAACTTCCCTTCATGAATAAATACTGCATCCTAGACATCATTCTTCTTGAACTGATCTTCCCTTTATTCTTGGTTACTTCTTCATAGCTGGAAGGTTCTGCATCAATGATGTCGCTGCATTCATCATATTATTCTTCATCTTGAACTGTCGTCACTTGTTCTTCGAAACAAGTCTCATGCTTCTTTGCCTGTAGGTGATTATGTATGTGATATTTCCTACAAGTCAAATGCATTTGTATGGTTAGAAACATTTCATAAGAAATATTCATACTGTCAAATTCTTATGCATAAATATATGATCATGCAACTAGTTTAGCCAATACAACATTCATCCATATCTCACGGAAACTTTTCTAGATGCCTTCCATCTCTACTAAGACAACATTGAGATTGTTCACTAATCCAATATGTCAGCAAAGATGTTTCATTCTAGATAAGTAACAATGGAGAGTTGTATAGCACCATGACCTACTTACCCATCACATGCATATTAGTAGTATACTATCATTAATGCAAACATCCTATCATGCATAATAACTGAATATAAATAATGTATAACAAAACAATATCATGAAATGAAAATTGAATACTTATCTTTATTTGTTTCATAAGTAGACTCCTTCTTGAGCCTTCAACTTCATCATCTTCTCCATTCATAATATCATTGTTTCTTATCCAAATGCTAAGATGGCTAAGAGGTTCTTCAATAGTTCAGATATTCATATTCCTCATCGCTTGAGGGATCTTCTTTGGATAGTAAGAGCTTGATCTTCAGTTGCTCCCACCTTCTCTTCTTGAGCTTCTTCTTCTTGTGTGTTCTCTTCCCAGAGACTACTGAAATTAATCACTTTCTTTTTGCACACATTCCTCGAATGAATGAATCCCATGATCCTGGGAGGCCATTCAAGGTGACTATCACCACTTCTGCATTCTTCACTTCTTCTTTAACTAGTTTCTTAAGGCCATCTTCTGATGTTTGTTCTTCCCTTCAAATATCTTGGTCAAGGAATCAAACATCTTCATTTTATTTAGGGAAGACACTTGTAGTACAAGTTGATTCGTGACTGAATCAGCAATGATCTTCTTGGCCTTGACCAAGTTCTTCTTGTGTAAGGCTTCTAGCCTCATCTCCCTCTGGAATTGGAACCTCTCTACTCATGTAGGTGTCCCATTCATTTTCTTCAGAGAGATCATATACTTCCATGCTTGGAATTTGTCAACTTCACCAAGCTTATCATGAAGCTGATGTGATAGATCACTTTGAAATGAGAACCTCAAATGAAAATAACAAAGGATTAGATCTTACCGATTTGAGGTGTCTGTCCTAGTTCCGGAGCTAGCTGATATAGGGTTTGTCACAGAAACCCTAATTTTCAAAACTTGGAATATTTTAGATCTGATTGAATAGACAGATAGATCTATTCAAATGGATCTATCCAATGTACTTCTTTTATGAAAACAGTGGAGGGAAGCTCTTGGAACAAGAAGCCCTAGTTTTCCAATTTCTTTTGCAGAAATGCCTTTCACTATTTCTATGATATCTCTGAAATTAATCCTCCCCTATGTCTGAAATTTCACACGGAGGTAAATCACATGTCTGTGATCCAACACCATAGGTTTCAACAGAATTAGTTTTACCAATTGGTATTTATGATCCTTTTCCCAAGGTGACCTATTACAGGATTGTTCAGAACAACGAAGTTGTACGGACTTCCATGTGTCATTGGTTCATCTTATGAGTCTAAAATTCAGAACACAGAAAGTACAGTCCGTGAACTTTCTGGAACATCTTCAGTAATTTCATTTGGACCTCTGTATCCCAAGATATTTCAATTCTCCCCAGGTGTCCTGTTTAGGGATGAATTCTAGAAGATGTTGGAACCCTAACTTGGAGGAACCATATATCCCATATTATAGCGAATATGAGTCTTCATTTTGGAAACAGTGTTCATCAGGATTTTATATTTGTCCCCTACAATATTTATCTCCTGATCCTTCACCAATATTGGGATATATCGAATGTACCAAAACTTAGCAGTTTTAGTATTTAGGGTATTTCTAGCTCGGTGTCAAACTAGGGTTTGACTTTCCTGGACTTTCACCCAACCAAATTTCTTGATCCAGGTCTCTAAAATTCAATTTTGATGAGGATAACAATCTTATGCTAGGCTCACTCAAAAATTCCTTTTCTGTAGAAATCCCTAATTTCCGCATCGAAAACTGAAAATGTTCGGAATCGAATTCCACTTTGACAGAAAGATGCGCCCTTCAATGGAGAGTCAACCTAGCATAATTTTGCTGATGGATTGTGGAGAGAGACCAAAAAATTAAGAATCCATAGCTTCTATAGCTGCAGAATGTCTTCTTCTCAGGTTAGCTCTGATACCATGTCATATTTTTATCATTCAAGCTAGCATTATGATCTTAGGATCTTTTAACTAAGAGAATAACAAGCACAACACAAGATACAAGAGACACAAAGAATTTTACTCAGGGAAACCATAAAGGAGAAAAACCCACAACTTCCTCAGAGATAAAATCAGCACCAAAGGTAAAACCGAAAAACAATAAGATGATCTCTCGACAGCAGCAGTCTCTCTCTCTCTCACACTAAGAGAGCTTCTCCTCTCTCACTCATGTGCCCCAAGAAGTGAGTGTGTGTGTATGAGTATAATGAATAGGGAGGCTCTCACTCTCTATTTATATTCTTCCATTCACTTGGAACCCACTCCAACATGTCGGTCTCACTTAACAATTACTAACTAGAGCCGACATCTCTAGGAGTGTCTAATAACCCTAGTGCCCCACCACTTGTGGGGATTTTGCCTCCTCCAACCAATAGGAGGGTAACACAATGGTGGGGACTATTTCCCCGACTTACAATGACTCACCTAGGGTCAACTTCACTAGGATAGTCTAATAACCCAAGGGCCCCACAACTGTGGGGACTTTAACCGTTGACCAATAGGAGGGTTACCCACGATTACTTGACATGAATTTCTTATTATAGAAACTTCCTGGAATAAACATTGGGTATGACATGACTCAAATACATTACAATACATCCCGGAATAAACATCGGGTTACAATACATAAGAAATACGAATGAATACATTCTGAAGTTACAATTACATCAACAGAAAAACCTAAATGTAACACTATCAAGTGACTTCGAGTGTGAGAAGCCTCACGAAACACCACTTCTCGAGATAACTCGTAAGGATAATAAAATGAAAACATTACGTGATGATATCCTAAGTATCGTAGGACAAGAGAATTCTAAAACAAGGCTTGATATGGTCAGTCACAAAAATATTCCTCGTATTCATGTACAAGTAAAATGGGATAACAATAATAAACATAATGGAGTAAAAATTCAAGTTACAAATGAAGGAAAGATGAAAAACTATTGCGAAAAGACCAAGCGCATACCTAATACCAGTTCTAAAAAAACATAAATGAAGCAATGACATTGTTTCAACACAAAACAAGAATGAAAAGATGACAACAATAATCTAAGCTTTGAGTACAAATCTTTCCTAAGGGGAAAGCAATGTTACAACAATAAAATAGTAACAAATAGGTAACTATTCCTAAATAGTAATTAATATATTAAAATATAATTTATGAAGAAAAGTATCTCTTCAATATGTGATGGCCAAGCCATATTTAAGGAAACCATATCCATTCAATTATTATACATTTCTACATTTAATTAATTGAAGATGGACCATCTTCCTCCCTACACCTAGATAGAGGATGACTTAATCCGGATACGGCTTATCCATTACACCTGATACGGTGTAACACTATACAACTACATCACACTTATCTTTAGGGACAAAGGCAGTAAGCTCCTGTAATATTGCTGCCATACAAATAGAATTTGTAGGTTGCAAACCAGCAGGAAGTCTAATGATGAAAAAATTCCCAAGACAATCAATTTTCTAACCCTAATATTCCCAAAAAGATTAGTCCTCATTTAGAGAAGAACCGGAAACAAAAGAAACTCCACAATTGATAAAAGCAATCGAGCTTACAACCAAAATTTCACAATGGAAATACTTTATTAAGAGCTAGTAGATGACCATGCGCCTTTCAATGAAGTACATTTAATCAAAGGCTGTCTGATCATAGCACATAGTGGGCATGTCAGTTTATCATGAATGATAATTCCAAATATTCAAAACTGCAAAATAACTTATCCATAAGGCCGGTGGTAACTATCCTAGTTACACACACTAACAATTGAAAATGGAAGAAAAAGAGTTTTAATTACTAAAAGGAGAAATAAAAAACATCACCTATGGGCCAGAAAATCACTAGTACAAAATGAGGAATCAGCTACTAGGTGACTAAAAATTCTAGTCACCACAGGTTTTTCAAGTGATTTACTACTAAATATGAGCAATTTTGATTGACCCAACTATAAACGACTAAAATTAATGACTTATTTAGTAACCGGTTAACAAATATGACTAGATAATAAGTGACAAAGTTAAAAATGACTAACATAAATGACTAATTTAGTCACGACATAAAAAATGACTAGCTAGAAGAATATGAATTAGTCATTTTTAATTGTGTCATGCAAAATTGCAAATTTGACAATGAAGTGTAAAATTTGTAAATTGTATACCTTCTATTAGTAATATTGGTGCCATGCACCTCGATATTCAGAGATCCAACAAAGCAATTTCATGAATTTTCTCTTAACCATCTTTATCCCTGCTGCACCATTGAAGCAAACCCAATTAAGCGTGTTCCAAAGGAAAATTAGGTTCCTACTTCAATTACGAATTAGGTACTAGAACTAGTAGTACCATATCAATACCTAGGTAGAAGCATCATAGCCCTACATCCCCTCGAGAACTGGCCATTTGAATGCGCCTCCTCCACGTAGACTTACCAAATGCATCCAATGCGTGGCCAAAAAAACACGTCAACTTTGGATCTGTGGGCTGAAGGTATCGTTCGACCCATGCTCCCTTGTTTTTTGCATTCGATACCCTATTTTTGCATATGATAGGATGGTTCAAGATATCGTAATGAAAAGTCAGAGCACTTCAAAGGTATGGTTCTTGCCGCTCCAATCGTGTTCATCACTCCAATCAATAACCAATTGTTATGGATTTTTACAGGTCTCAATGTTGCCAGAGTTACTGCTTCCACTTTACATTCACAATTATCACCATCTCTATCCTATGCACTCATAACCATATGCATTTTGAGCTTTCATCCTGGGAAAAGCATGAGCACCCTCCTGCAATGCCACTATTTGTAAAGCTCACTGGTTTTTGCACATCGACATTCCTGACATGCTCCAAAGGAAAACTGAAGCAGACATTAGAAAAAGTTATTAAACTTTGCAAGGAGGTTTACTTGTTACAGATGTCATTATAGCAAGAGCAGGGGTCGAATGATACCTTCATCCCACAGATCCAGAGTTGACGTGTTTTTTTGGCCATGCATTGGATGCATTTGGTAAGTCTACGTGCAGGAGGCGTATTCAAATGGCCATTTCTCGAGAGGATGTAGGGCCCTCATCTATGTCTGTCACCACCCTGAAGAGTATTGATCGAATTTTGGTACCGGTCAGAGTCGATGATTTGGTCAAGAAGTAACGACAACGACCGACTTCTGGACCAAATTGTCAACTCCGTAGACTACTCCATTTATAAAACTAGACATATATGATAATTATTAAAAATATATAATATATAACCAATTAACATAATTTATATAATAAAATAATAAAAATAAAACAGAAAATATATAAAAAAACAAAAAAATATATAACAAAAACAAAATTATAATAAAATAATAAAATAAAACAAAAAATATATATAACAAAAAAAAAACAAAAAAGATATTATCCAAATACAATAGCTTTGAACCAACTCTCGACCCAACAATTTTCCACCCAACATCTCTCCACCCACCTTCGTTACGGCATTCATGGCCGATGGCCTATTTTCCTAAACTATCTTCCACAAATTCCGTCAATTATTACTCAACCTATTTGTTCGGCCCAAATACCTTGTCCAAACAGACCGTTGGCACCAAGCATAGGAGGGTTATAAAGGAAAATAGTGTGAATTGGGTTTTTCAATCGCTGCCATGGATAAAACAACATGGGATAGAACCTAGAGATTCTGCAGCTTTAGAGTCAACATCACTTTCTTCCCTTACAAAATCCCTGGTAAGTTTTTTGGTTTACTATGAATTGATAAATTTTACCTGTTATAATACTCAAGCATAGCTAGGTTAAAATCCTTGGTAAATTTCCTTTTTACTATGAATTTTTATCTTTTATCTTTTGCCTGATAATATTGTGTTCCCGGTAACGTTTAATCTATAATGGGTACAACAAATAAAATAAAACCTTCCTGGGTGCACCACGGATGAAATCCGTTCAAACACATTGACTCACCTCCTAACTAACTCACCTCCAGAACCCATATCGTCCTGTGGCTTCTTCCCGCCCCATGTATAGTTCCGTCATGTTGGGTGATGGGGATAACTATTGGTCATTGACTCACTAGCTGTGCCTTCTTTCAATTTTTTTTTCATGGCAGAAAATTGGAAAGCTCCTAAATCAGCTCTAGAACCAAGGGAATGAATTTGCCAACAATTCTCTTTATTGGGACGAGATATTTAAGGTTCATGCAAGTAGAGAAAGTAACTAGAATCTATGGTTTATAGAATTTTGTATGACACAGCCTTGAGTTCAGCACCTAGAGCGGGAGAAGAATTGGTTTCAGGAGAGCCAGTTATGAGATAGGATTAATCACAATAATTACTATATGCATTGGGGATAGATAATAGTCAGTTGCTATAGTGACTAGGGTTTCTCCCATGACCTGAGCCATTTCAAACACTAAATAAAGCATCATTAGGGGGTTATACAGATATGACTACCTCGATTCATGTTATCCCATTTGAAGCAGATCTTCTAATGTCTATCCTGTGACATCAATTAGTTAATACCTTATCCCATCGACTATATCCTATGTGATTCAATGGTTATTGAGTCGATTCCCAGAGCTCAGATAGAAGGGTACATTACAATGGAATACTTCTATAGGGTTTAGTGCTACATATCCTTTTCAAGGAGGTTCAGTTTCTGGAAGTACCCAACCCTTGTCTCTGAATGCTCTGTTGAAGCAGGTCCTGCTCTATGTGAGGCTCATCCATCCTTCTATTTTCCATTTCATTCCATCTGATCAAATGCATTTACATAAAATAAAATGAAGTTCCATGGGGATTGTTTCAGAAACCTTCCTAAGAGTCTCATAAGCAACAATAAACTTTATACTATTGTTGTATTGGTGTTCCTGAAAGATGTCTACGATGTTTCAGTATGTGTATTTCCACATTAGTCATAACTATAGTGAATTTTTGGATATGAACTGCGTTAAGAGTTTAGAAATGTTTCCTAACATAGTTCATATCCAAAAATCTGCTACAATGATATCTGATGGTTAAAATCCATAACCTTAGTTTTACAAAGTTGAATTCTAAGTAGTTTTACAAACAATACATATCTTTTGAAACTCTTTCTGCAACTCTATATTTACCCTTGTTCATGGAATGTATTCCATTTGGTATTTTAAGGCATAATGATATATGTCAAATGGTTGATATACTTGACAGTATATCAAATCATTTTCTATTTCTATATGCAACTTTAGAGCTAAAATCCCTTGAAACAAACATTTGAGATTATTTTCCTCAGTGCTAATCTCAATGCTTGTCATGAGGACTGGCAGCTGTCATAGGCAATGTGTTGTTTTCACAATGGGCCTTTCAAATTCAAATTCCTTGTGTAGATAATTCTTCTACATGTATTCACATCTCTTACCACCCAGCATGGTTTCAAAGAGACAATAGGACTTCAAATGGATCTTAGAAAAGCATATATCAAAGGATTATGATGGCTCTTGTAAAACACACACTGATGGTTCTGAAATTTTTGACTGGAAAATAATATATTGAATTCCAATAATCCCAATCTAAAACCAAGGGTATTTTCACTAAACAATCAAATTCATTTTCTGTCTCATCTATAGTCCATTTACCCAATGTCTGATCTTGGTGAATGGACATTGATTTTAAAAACCAGTTTATTCCTAGAATCAAGTTGAAGCAAGAAGGTTAAGAATGACAACTCAAATACCGATCAGTGAAAAATTGTATATTAAGGAAAAGTTAAAAGGGTTATACCTAGATCCATAGTTGGACCAATATTAATATCGATTGCTAGATTTTGCAATTCAGATGTGTTGAGGGTGATAGATAGAATTTCCAATTGAAATAAAACTATCTTACTACCTAGAATCATTGTGAGTTACTAGTCAGAGCACATAAATAAATCATGGGTGGACAATGAAGTAATACACCAGTCAATGATAGAACATCTCACACTTATATTAATAGAATTTGCTTAGTACGCAAGTTAAGATGGTGATTCACATGAGAGAGAAAAAAGAGTAACAAGAGTCAGCGTGATAGAGTATTGTGCATGTTAAAGCTATTAAAGTAATAAATTAATACAAATGGGAAGTTGAGTGAGTCATTTCAGCCGTATAACCCAAAAAACAAAAATAGTATAATGCATTCTCAGAGGACCAAATGTATCACTTCTGATATATAAATAATAATATGGGTTAGCCCCATTTAGGTTTCATGCTATCTTGATTCTTAACTGCGATTCTATGCATTACAAGAAGTGGATTGAGTAGTAGTCCATGGAATACTCCTATATACATAATTTTTTTAATAAATTGACAGATCATAGAATAAGCAGGTTATTGGTTTTAATTGACAGATCATGATTAGTAGATATTTGTTCTTTTAATTCTGGATTAAAAGTGGAAATGGATTGCTTTTGCATTTAAAGAATTCTTTTCATGATGTGTCCAGAGGTTTATCAATTTGAGACATATCTAGGCCTCTACTGAGTGCACAGAGTGGCTTGACATGGCTAAATTGTGCTCATTTATTTGCAGACCTCGTCCTATTTCTTCCACATTTACAAATTGTTGTGTCTTCAGAAAATCTGCTATGCCTTGGAGGAAAAGAGGTTTATGGTTTATCCCTTGTAAATATTAAGTACATTTCAAGTAAGAAGGCACCTTTTCCTGGTGAGAATGTTAAAATGTATGGACCTCTATTTCCATCTTTTTGAGGTGTACATTATCTGCAGCACACTTATTTATACACAATTTTCTTGTTTGCAATATTCATGTAGAATTTGGTGATAAACACTTTTTGTTCTCTTTGGATCTTTCAGAAGAAATTTTGTTAGTGACAACAAGCATATTATTTTGGGCCTTTGAAATGGATTTATACATCTTGTAACATGGAATGGTGAGGTATATCATTATCATATGTAGTTTCTAGTAAAGGATACCTTACTCTTTGCTTTTTATATCTTGATATAAACTATTTCTAATTAATATTGTTGATTCGCCATTGACAAGATATTTGTGTTTTATTGCCAGATATAATCTATAGGTTTGATGTTAATATTTTCTTGTCCAAATTTTTCATTTTTATTTTGACTATGTTTATCTAGTTTATAGGGGATTCTTATATTCTTCAAGACCCTATCTCTGTACAAGGTAATGTTTACTCCCTGGATAATGGTTCTTTGGTTCACTCTGGATTAACCTCATATAAGAGTCCTATAAGCCTTCTAACATACATTATGAGTTCACTTAAACCCCTACTCAGCCATGAAACCATTTTTCTACAACTATCAATATGCATTGGAGGTCAATATTATCATTATTCACAGAGTGATAAAAGAATGTCGTTCAATCCAAAAATCCTTAGGAATTGATTTAACAAAATTTGGTCAATTCTAATGATGTTAGGATTTCATCCTTATGTCTTTCCATGTTTTCTTAAGATTGGATGCACTTTTATAGCATGTAACCCTAGCCTTCCATTGTATAAAGAATCTACTAATGATCCTAGTACCTATACTTTAAGCATGGAGAGTTTGAGTTGCTTTCAAGCAAGAGTCTAATTGTCAGCCTGTGAATAGTATAAATAAGTAATGACCTATTTTTCTATGAAATGCAGTTTGCACATTGTACAGTTTAAGTATTGCATCCTTGAGGGTTGGACTTTTGTAACAGACTGGCATACAGTTCTTTCCCAAAGTAGAACTCTCCAGTATCAACAGAGGCTTTGTATGCTATTTCACTATATTCAATTCCTTTGAAACTGGAACAGCTGTTGAGATTAATGAATGAGGCGATAATTGTGAACTTGTTGGTTCATGGCTAATACAATAAATCCATGTAGGCATTCTAATCCAATAGTTTCATATATTGGGTTATCATTTGCATTAGATTGTATGCTATTGTGTAATATAAAACCTCAGTGCTTGTTTTATCCAGAAATTGAAAACTTCATGTGATGATATGCATGCTTTGATAATGCTAGTAGATGTATAGGCCTGACAAGATTTTGGAGGATTCTAAAGCAAGTAGAGTCAAAGTTATGAACAACCAACTTTTAGAAGCCATAGAAGTAGCCCAAAACTCTGTTTAGAACAAGAAAACAACCATTGAAAAAATCCTTTAGAAGAGAGTGTAATTGTGAAAGTTAGTTGTTCAAATTTGCTATGAGTCTGATTTTATAATTAGGGAAAATTGGCTCCGACATAACATTTTCACCTTGGGAGTGCAAAACTATATAAACAGTCAAATCACATGTGGTTTTATATATTTGGAAGCAAGGGCAAAAACAAATATCAACATAGTAGAGGATGCCCACTACACTCTTCTAACTAAACTACACCCCTTTTACTGCTATAACTACAGCTAATTCAAGAATCCTACTTAAAGATAGAAATGTTTTACCTTTGATATGGTAAATCGAAATCATGATGGTCTGTAAGAACTAGACATAATTCTTTCGACATATGCTTTAAATCTACAGAATTGAAGTCAAAAGAATTGTGCTTGACGGCTTATAGAGTCACTAATTTCATTATAATTAAGATGCCACTGTACATTTTTTCCCTCGTTCCTTCAAGTTCGGTGTATTTATCTGATGGGTTGGATTTTAAGTGTTTTATGAAAAGAAGATTCAATTGGTAGATCATTTGGCTAGCATGATATTTGCAGAATTTTTGTCCCCAATTTCAAAGGGTTCCCATTATCAATGGCTTGCATGCAACCAAAACTTCATATAATTTTCCAGGAAGAGCTGAATCTGTGATTGATATCAATTCTTGTTAGTCGATAAATATCAGTTTTAACTTGAAGAGCCATATCTCTAGTTTCTAGAGCACCCATCAGTGATTCCTAGTGTAGAAACAAATGTATAGGCCCTGGGGAAGAGTAATGTCTTTTACTAGATTTATATTTTGAAATTGCACTCAGGTTCTATAGTATCCAGATTCTCTATATACTTCCAAAAGTAGAGCTTGTCTAGTTTCATTATCTAATTCTAACATCACCTCAAGACTTGGGTAGGCAAACTTTTCTCTAGGACAGGAAAGGGATTTTCTTGACCTTCTCTATCTATGGCTTGCCAAAAAATTCCTTCAAATAGAATTTAGTGAGTATTGTATACCTTCAGTAACTTTAAGGATTGAGAAGGGATAATTTGTCATAGCTTGGAGGACTAATTTTAACAATTGAGTCCACCTCTCCAAGATAGCTACTTTCCTTTCCAACTTGACAACCTTTTGTGATTCTATCCAGCATTTGTTTCCATAAATTCTTTTTGTTCTTTCCCTAGAGAGGTTCTTTGTTCAATCCCAACAGTTATGAAATTATTATTTTTTATCATTATAACTGAAGAAATATATCTCATATTTTTTAGCATTAATCCTTTCATTGGATGCTCTTTTATGGTATAAGGCGATTTCCTTTATTTCATAGGATTCATGATGGAGAGGTTTCTTGGCCAAACCTGGTATCATCTGCATTTTGCATATGGGATATTGGTAAATAAGTGATGACACTATCAACCTGTGAAGCTCCCCTTTATTTTAAGCATCCTCTAATGCTCTGCCATGATCCTTGGCTATAATGATAGAGTGATAGGGAGAATGGTCTCCTTGAAGGGTTGAGAATTATTCTAGAGGAATCATCTAAAATTCTTAATCCTGAAAACCTACGGTCATCACCTGGTAACATTTGTAAAATCTGAACTAGGTGGGGCATAGACAATCCCCTGCTTTCAGGCCAGCTGGCCTGACTAAATGGCCACGATGCTTATACTACCTTTAATTCACCCCTTGTGAGGGAAATCTAGCCACTTTTGTGAAATCTGAACCCTGGTGGGGGCTAAGACAATCCCCTAGTTTCACCAATCCAGTTAACCTCTTATGGCAGGTCTCCTTGATGAATATCCCTTTGGGATTTAAATAAGATAGCTGGAGAGCCATTGAACCATTGATATTTATGGAAAATCTATGCGAGGAGAGTAAAAAACTTTCATCCAAAGCCTCTAGTACATTGAGAAATTGAAATTTTGAAGCACCCTTTTGAGGGAAGTCCAATAACCCTATTATAGACTTTGGTCCTATATTGCATGAAACTCCTAAATTTCCAATGTACTAGTACTGGAAACTTGTGGAAACTTGGAAACACCTCAAAAAATTCTCAGAAATCCCCAAGTGCCCATGAAGGGTGTGGTACTGATAGGAAGTTTAAAAATCCCTAATTTATAGTAAATGAAGACAGTTTAATCTCCATATCATTTCTAAACGTCCTACAAATTAAGTTATCATTCTTAGTTTATTACAAGATAATGTGTTTTAAATTTTATATATATGGGTTTGTGTAACTACATTTTTACACGTTCCTGTTTTTGAAACCAGTACATGTTTTGTGCAACTTAGCTTTGGCCATATCATTCCTTCCCTTTTCCTGGAAAGCAATGAATGAATAAGCTCATTCCAAAATCTCCTTTCTTGAAGTCTTGCAGTGTTTATAAAATGATTTTAGGTAGAATGTGTTTTATTTTATTACCATCACCCCAGAAATCACCTTATAGACCATTTTACAGAGGAAAATTGCAGGGTTTCTAAAATGATTTTAGGTAGAATGTGTTTTATTTTACGCCGTCACTCAAAAAATCACCTTATAGACCGTTTTATAGATGAAAATTCACTTAAAAGGTAGCTAAGGAGTTAGCATTTTCTTATATTGGAGTTAGAAATAAAAAGGTATTATTAAGATCTTTGAAAACTCTCTTAGGACTTCTTGATTCTTCCACCACTTCTATCAGATCCTCCTTGATGATCTCACAATTTCTCTGGAAGAAATTAGTTAGGAAGCCATCTAATCTAGCAACTTTGTCCTTCTTCATCAATAAATGAGCTAATTGAACTTCTGAAACTGAATCAAGAAGCATGTTGTTGTCCTCTCTAACCAGTGAGGGAATACGAGGGAGTGCAACTTGGTTTCTTCCTGATCAAATCTCTCAGTGGGGTATAATGAGACAGGAGTGCATATTTGTTTCCTTACTGATCAATTTCTTCTTCCTAAAGTAGGCCTTCAAATGGAATTCTGCTTGCCTTCTAATTTCCTCATGATCCTCACAAAGTCTCCCATCTGAGAGTAAAAGATGTTTATTTCTATTGTCTTATCTTGAGAAGTTCCTACAACAACCCTTTCCTATGAAGGTCCCACAACAACCCTTGATTCTGAATATTTGATTGCAACTCCATCCCCTTTGGTACATTGCAAACATTTTTTCTCCTTTCACATGGAGGAGGCCTAATCCATCATTCTTCTACTCTATATTTCAAGTCAGGATGATAGATCCACAAGTAATTTTAAAAGAAAAAAATTGGGTGTTGAATCTACTCAAATTTCCAAACTAAATTGGCCATTGGTTAGACCCTGAACTTAAAGAAATTTTAGATTCAAGAATAAAGTCACTCTAAGAAAATAACATGCACAGCAATAATCAAAAGAGACACAGGTAACCTCCTTGAGTTGGTAAGTTCCTTGAGTTGGTAACCTCCCCTCTCACTCTTAGTAGTACATCACCAGCAGTTTCAGTTCCATTCCTTGTAGGAACATTATTATTTTAACGTAAATATCCCCAAAAGTATTCTAAATGCCTAAGAGCCACTTCTCACTGCTTGTTAATTAAGATAAATTTTACAAGTTATATAATATTTAAAGATTATGTGAAACAATTATGTTAATACATGTATAACTCCTCCTGACAAACTCTCCTTCAAGTTGAGGCTACTTACATGGCCAAGGTTTGATCTCTAAAGATTAATGTCTTGGACAGGCTATGAATTTTTTTTTGTCCACATTGTGTAGAGATCGGAACCATTAGCCATATCTTCTAGAGCTGCAAGTATGCTCAGGGGAGTTGGGACTTTGTATGGTGCAATTGGCATCAACTCCTCGATAGTAATATTTTTGGAAAGATGCTTTTCTAGTTGATGTTAACTCAACTCCATTGGCCCTTTGCACTTTAGGAGTTCCTAGCATTGTATTCAAGTTGTCACATTGTATATCTTGGGAAAGCTTCGTTGCGAAGATTTTTTTTTAGTGGTAGTGTTCTCATCCATAAGCATTCATGGATATTATTAGATTCTATATTGTTCCTGTTAGAGTACTACATGACGACACAATTGGTCCCTCCTCTTCCACTTCAAGCATTGATACAAACATGTGACAACGCCAATCTCTTGTCCCAGCTTCCAGCTCTGGTCTTCATTTTTCCTTGAAATCAATTTGTACATGTATCTGTGTTTTATAGTTTAGAATTACCCCATCCCACTATATTTACAATATTCATTTTATACACATTGTTTTATCAACTTAGTATTTAGCTAATTTTTGTCCCTAGAGTTCTTCCTATCCCAGTTCATCTCTATTTGGCTGGATGTAATTTCAAGTCCGATTGACCTACTTTGGTCACCTGTGGACATTAATATAATTACTTTCTTTATATTCTTTTAAATCATCTTTTTCACAAGCTAGACACACACTAATACAAGAAATTTAATCTTCAATACCATGTGAAAATGAGAACCAGACCTTGCATTGTCATTATTGCAAGATTGATTATAAATTTATATCCCTGAGAATTTACTTGTAAATAGTTTGGAATCAACATTATTGCAATTAATTATGAGATAATACTGATTCAACTTTCTGTTGAGAGTTGACCGATTGACCTTGGGAACCGAATTTGAGATTCTTCTCTGAAAACAAAATGCTAAATTTTCCTTTTACTCCAAGCAGTATGCATTTCTTATATTATACAATAGAGTCAGTAGGGTTTCATTCAAATTGCCATTTTCTGGTTGTATTGGCTGACATGTTCTAGAAATCACAATCACTATGTTTTCCAATCTCCTATTGTGATGCATTCATGCATAGCTGAGATTAATACTTACATAAAGTGAAATGCAGCAATTGGCAAGTTTCTGCATTTGATAGTTTTATGCTGCATGCCTGCCATTGTGCATTTAATGAATTTTTTCCTTTGACAATGCATCATATTAAATATATGATTATATCTCATCATAAATTAAAATACATATACAGGAAAGTTGTTGCATATCCAGGAAACAAGGAGCAACCATACAATAATTCCCCATTCTACATTAGTAAGGAGAGCTAGCATTTCTTGTTTGGATTCAACTTGAAGAGTATCTATTTTTTTCCTATATGGATAATGATAGCCAAATCATATGTAAATGCAGAAATGTGTCTCAGGATGAGTAGAGTATTCACCTCATGAAAATTTGTATAACAGTGTTATTTTTGTAAGAAGTCTATGCCCATCAGTCTGATTGCATCCCACATAATCTTGTATGTTTATTGGATCATACATTTGTGCCCAAACAGAACCCCTTTTCAATGAAAAAGAGAGACAACGAGAACACTATACCCAGCAGCAATCTAGGATGAAAATGTTTAAGCACCTTTGCAATTTCACATTACATGCTCAATCCTTCCAAACAGGTCCATGAGCAACCAGGTGTAGCTTAAACAATAATATGGAAACATCTAAAAATTGGTAGTAAAAGTAGGTTAGTCAACAAGATGATCTCTTTGACACTGATTAAGAGTTGTCCAAGATAGCCACTTACCTGCATTCTTGTCCCACAAATATCCCATGTGGGAAAATCCCATCTATGTGAACTATTTTCCTGCAAAGGAAGGAATTAATCCAAATTGCTCTCTTTCGTTGAGAAAGTGCATATAGATTGTGCAACAAAATCTGATCTTTGGCAATAATCCATAGTCCCAATGCAACTATTTGGATATCTAACTGCTATGCTTGCAAAAGATTCAACTGCACTAATGATGTTGTAGAGAACATAGGGGCCAGGTATGCTATTTACACGTATCATTTTGTATGTGGTGCCAAGAAGTATCTTCCAGGGTGCACTGCTTTGATAGCATTAATTACTCATTTCACTACAAATGTCATCGCTTGAGCATGTGTATCTGTCAAGCCAAGCTCTCCATCCTTTTTTAAGAATAAATGCATAGGTAGCAGGAAAGCAACTGTGGACCCCTTCCCCCAAGCTTATCCCAAATAAAACACCAAAGGGGCATTTCCATTTGATTGTACCTTGTACTGGGAGGAAACACATGAGAAGAGTAAGATATATAACTTGCAACCAGTATTTTATTTGTGATGTGTTTCAACCTGCAAGATTAATGTTTTGATCTACCAAGTATTTAAGATTGCTTTGGATTTTGTGCAAAATCCAGTCTATGTGAAGAATCTAAGAGAATAAGTTTAAAAAATATCCTTAAATATGACTAAAAACTTACAATTGTTAATTTTGAAACACCGGACACTGGGAAAAAAGTATTAAATTTTTTCTCTGTATCATTTATAGATAGATGACCAAGCTTGACTCATGAGTTTCTTGAGTCAAACTTGGATTTATTGGAGAGTTCAATTCATACTCACAATTCAAATTTTTCGATCTTACCCAGGGCCAAATCGGACTAGGAATATAATTTATGTGACTCAATCTCCTCAAAGAGGAGAGACACTTGGTATTCAACTCAAATTTGGAACCATCTAGTAACTCTGGTTTGAAGTGATAACTAACATAGCACCATCTTAACCTAGGATCTACTAAACAACAAGAGGGATAAAAATAAAAACATTTGCAAACCTCTCTGAGGTTGAAAGATCCAGGATTAAGATGGCTCTATGCTAGTTTATTTTATTTTATTTACTTCCCACTTTATCTTATGCACAAATGTGACATCTCTTTACCTATATGACGATATTTATAATTTTATTTCCCACTTTAGTTTATGCACACATGTGACACATCTCTTTAACCATATGAGGACTTTTAACACAATTCTCTCCTAATGTAGCAAAAATTATGTACATGTTGAGCTTAACTTATTTGCCAGCATGAAGCAACCCTTCATATGATGAGAGTTATGCCTCAAGGATCAGTCTATCAAAAACAATGATATTAAGGAGAATCCTCAAAACGTCCTTGAGAATAATCATTTTTCACCCTACCCACTATTTTTGATCATACACTATTACATTAACCTAAATATCACCATAAGTCATCTAAATTCCTAAGGGTTCAATGGACTTCAAAATGAGTGAGGGTTCAATGGACTTCAAGGAAGAAGCCCAATACCAACAACAATGTCTATTGTCAACTATTCTAATATCCAAGGCTATGCTCAAGGGTGTTTTGAGGTTCTTTCTATCCATTGGTTGTGTGACTTGAAGCCTACACTACCTGATAGAACTAGTATTGGGGGTTTATTTATAATGCCTCTTGTGATTGGAGCTATCTAGAGGTTGTTTAGAGTTAGGTGCAGAAGCAAACATTCGCTACCTTATAACCCAAACAAAATTTTGATTTGATGCATGGAAACTCATAAACCAAAGTTTTGATAAACCATCATGCAATAAAAACCCTAGAATCCATCATAAACCATCATCAGCTTGAAGCCATTTTTTTGACAATTCTTCAAGCTGGAGTCGTTGAAAGTTGCTAAGACAAGATGTGCCTCAAACTTCCTCCTATTGCATCACTTTGTACAAGTGAAAGTTGCATTATTGTCTATGGTGAGTGAGATTTAGTCTTTTTGGAGACAGTCAAATTCAGAGAGGAGTGCTATGTAGACTGGTGATTGATGGGAAGTAGTGGATCAAGATTGACTTCTGCTGAAATTCACAACACCAACATTTGAGCTTCTTTGAAATGCAAACACTGCAATCCTTTTGGGGGAGAGATTTATGATGGCAGGGATATCATGGATGAGAAATCTATAGAAACCATTTGACAGGAGGGTTCCTGTGCTTTTATTTTTTGATGTATATTTTGTAGAGGTTGTGTTGAAAATCATTGATATAGATTTTATGCTCTGATGACAATCATTGTTGACATGTGGAACCAATTCAACACCCCCTTGCACACTTTATCCCATGCTTTGAATCCTATATTTATGTGACGATGAACTCATTGCTTGAAGCAATGGGAAGAGGAAGGCCCCATATGGATGGGGTTGGCTGCTGTAGTGAAGAAAGCCTTCAAGAGATCATTTGGGGGAAAATTTTGTAAAATTTGTTCGAGGAAATTGGAATGGACAAATGTTTAGACATCATCCTTGGCTACTTTGTATATCTATACACTAGTTTTGGGATGTAACATTTACTATATTGTTTCCCTAGTTATCTCTTTTAGTTCATTTTGAAACATTCGACATAATATTGTTATTAATATATTTATATTAATTTAGAAAGTTTTCTTTGTTGGGATAAATTGTTTTAAAAAATATTTCACATTTATCTTTTATGATTTTTGATTTTCTATGTCCTATTTTTTTAGCAGCAAAACTCAGAAGTTCTATGATGTTACAAATCCTTCACAGCAACATTGGAGACTTTGTCTACCTCCACCAGTGGCAGAGGTTTCCTTGCTTGGATCAGCTTCTTCAAGTAAATTGAGCAAATCACTGGCTCATGTAAGTGACTTTAGGATTTTAGTATATTGTACTTCTGTCCAATTATCTTTAGCATTTGTTATTGATATCTTTGCAGACAGCTTTTTCTATGCTTCCATATTAGATTATTTAATAACTTCTGATTCAGTCCTAAATAATCATTATTATAGAAGCTAATGTGTATTTTCTTTAGACAGCTTATGTTTTACTTCAGTGATTGTCTTCTATATTCTTTATACATGGATTCATTTTCATTTCCTAATAATATATACCTGTTCATATTTCCATGTGAAACTAGAACACAGGAGGTAATGCTGAGACTTCCCTTGCCAGTGGAGATACTGGAAGATCAGTTGTATTGCTAGCTAGTGCATCTTGGTATGAAATATGTTTCATGTCATGGAATATTTGCTTATTTTTCCAGCAACCCCCTGGATTGGTGCAAAGTACCATTACACATTAAGTTTAGTGAAGATAACCTTCCATATGATTTAGGAGTTTGTGGTGAAATATTACATATCTTACTGAATATTAAGACATTAATGGCTGTTGCAGGGGCTCCCATGCTGCACAGGAAAAATCATTTAGTATGAGGACCCCAGTTGTTTAGGGCTCCTATAATCCTAAAACAAGTTCATCTCATTCAATTTCACTGTCTCCAACATTAAATCTCTTTGCCTTGGTGGTGGAAGCTATGGCATCAGGGTTGAGTTATGATCATGGCAAGCAATTGGTCAATAAGGGTGGGCAGTCATCAACGTTTATATCTAAAAAACATATTGACGCCAAACCTAATGCAATGAGTGCAACAGATATAAAATTAAATTCACGTTTAAATACCGCTGGGGAAGCTTTCCATGGAAATAATTCCAGTTTAGTTGATCCTACTATGAAATGTAGGAGTCATGAAGGTTTTAAAATTATATTGAATAATTCATCCTTTGACACACACAAGGGTTCATCTGAGCTAGGCAGTGGGCAGATTGAAATAGCAAGAAGTGAAAGAACAGATGCAGCTTTAGTGTCATAAGGTATTGTCTATGTTGGAATTTCTAAAGATAGCTTTCCAATCTTTGTCCCTCAAAGCAACTCTGTTGTTCAAAGCAATAGTGAAGTGAATGTTGTTGCTCTAAATAAAAGCAGTAGAATGCTTTCAGGAAACCATGTTGAGAATTGTCTACAAAGGTCTCCATTTGATGATAGGTATCAAAACAATTATGAAGAACACTTTTCAGAACCATATGGTGAAGGTTTCTCTAAAGCTATTTCTTCAGAAGCAGAGGTTCATCCCTTTATGGAAAAAGTCCAATTTTCAGTGGATGATTATAGTTCTAAAGATTGTTCTCTTCATCAAAATTATGTAAATGCTTGCACCCTTAATGGTGACAGTGACAGCTTTGGAGTTACTGATCATAAAGCAGAGGAAATATTAGTTTCAACTGTTGAAAAGACTAGTGTAGGTTCTATCCAAAATTGTGAAAATGAGCCTATGTTAGAGGAAAGATCAGTTTCAGAAGCTGGAAATACTAGTACAATCTCTATCCAAAATTTTGAAAATGAGTCTATCTTAGATGCAACCGATAGAAGTACAAGTACTGGTTTTCAAATTCCTAAGAAAGTAGAAATTGCTAGAGATTCTAATGCTAGTTCTCGAAAGCTAGAATACTTGGAGAATCTGGTGTGTATTATCCTTCCATAAGTTTATATGAATGGCTCAGATGTTGAAGAAAACAGTATAATTTCAAACATATTGTCTTTGAATTTTGATTAAGATGATAGTGTATTAAATAGTCCTCACAATTTAGCAAATTTTCTCCTTGTTAAGACTGATAAATGCAATGGGTTTTCAAAGGAAATAGTTCATGGAAGTATCAGAATAGAAAGCAATCAATATTTTTATTATTCCACTCCCAATTTGCCATCGTCTAGGCAATTGCAGAGGGAGTGGGAAAATGGACAAGATGTTTTGGAAAGCACAAATGGACATGAACTATTGAATATTAATGGACTATATAATAATGCTTCTAGACCAAAGGTGCAAGGATTTCAGAGTACTTCAGAGGGAAGCACATTTTTGGTTCCTTCAGAGGCCAAGGGTGAGTTTTGTCTTCTTTTGTTGTTGGATATTAGTAATTTTATTTTAATAATTGTGTTTTACCTCTTGCTAATATGGCATTTACATATTTTGTTTCCTTTTATCCAGCCATTTTAAGCCTTTGTATTTTTCCAAGTTTGTTATCTATGGATATAGACTTATTTTTATGGATCTAAATACAAGAGATAACCATTTTCAGATGAGCCTATCTTTTAAGATCTAACACTGCACAGGGGATGTCCCTAAGTTGCACCGGGACATTACCAATGTCATGTAGGATTTTCAGATATCCCTTGGCCATCTTGGGGACTTCTTAACATAACTTTCCAAAATCGATGCCTAAGAGAAAATAAATATAAGGCCTTAGCGCTACACTCACTCACCAACACATTAACCCTTACTAAGAGACTATTCAATCTCTAATTCAGCCAAGATTTAGATTTTTTTCTTTAAATTAGCTAGGTCAGACCCTCTCTTACTCTTACTGTCTACTTTGCCCTGCCTCTATCCTCCCGCAGAAACATACCCTATGTTATAATGGTGTACTAATTGTAGTTTTTGAACAATTCTTCATGAACCTTGAACTTTGTACTTGTTAATATAACTCCACACCAAAATACGAGACCCAGGTCTTAGTGAGGCTCTTATATTCCATTGAAGAAGCAACACATCCCACGTGGGGAGTCACAGTGGAAGGCATAAACATGCCATAGGGCCTGAAGGGAATTGGAACTTAAAACTAATTCATAATCAGATAATCAAGGCAGGGAACTTTCACATTCCACTCAAGTAGGATGGAGACATGCTTTATTACCCTTACGAAGAAATAGTTTCTTGTAGGCAGTTCAAATGGGGAATATGAACCTTATGATGATTTTCTCTATCCTTTGCTTCATCATAAATGTGCATTTCATGGTTAAGTAAATTCCTTCAATTTGGAAGTCATAAATCTTTATAAGAATATGACTTTATGCAACTGTGCATTATAAGAACACTGTCAAATACCAGTCTCTCCAACCTTTTCGATAGGTTTGGTCAATCTCAAAAGATTACTAGAATATAAATTTTAGTGTAGTCTTATTTTAGGTGACCATACATTCTAAGGAAAGTTCAGTTCTTATCAATGGTTATTTCTCTCTGCGAACTATTGTCCAATCATCATGGAAGTTGTTTTAGATCATGTACATCTCAACACGGAGCTGATATATATATTTTATATACCTAATAGTTTGCAAGTTTTTCAAGTTTAATTCATGCTTAACCAGTTGTCCTGCCTTTCAAATAACTGGTATCATCACCTAGAAGCCAAATATACAACCCTTTAAAGATTTCTCTAAAGACGCAATGTTGTAGGAGCAGGGTATTTATCTTTATATTTGCAACATGACTCTTTAATTATTGAATCCACTATTAGGTGCCCTTATAGCCAAGGAATAATGATTCACAAAGCATAACTCCTCCATACAAAATGGTACCTTTGAAACAATAAATGATTCAATGCTAAATACTTGCAATACTTGCAATTCCCCAAGTCAAAATACTTGCAATTCTTTGAATTCTAGGTCTAGAGATCATTTTTGCAAGACATTACGGTGCATAGGGAGTCAAGTCTCTAATTTGGAAATGATAATCGTCGAGTCTCCATTAGTAATAAGTTTCTGAATCTGCCTGGCTCTTAGAATGTTTATCACTTGATTTAAAGCTAAAATAGGCTTCACAATAAAATAGGTTTCACAATAAGAGATGAAACCTTTTGTAGTTTGATCACAGCTAAAGACCTGCTTATTATGAAACCTTCTCAAAGAAAAGGTGAATATACTTTGCATAATTTTAAGTTTATTAATTATCAAAGAAATAGGTTGTGTTTTAATTTGATAGCCCATGATGAGGAACATCTGAAACACCTTGAAGCTCATGGATTCTTAATATTGTAGTAGACAAGAGGGAAATTTTTGTTTCTGACTCTTTGTTTTTGATGCAGTGATGGCATTGGGCTTCGAAATCATTTAAAGAAGGAATATTCTTTGGACTTGAGAATGATAGTGATGAAGAATGGGAAGAAATACTCATCACTAAATCTCTTTGTTAATAGTATTTGTAGTATTTTTATTAGCTTTAGTTACAGGGAAAATTGTACATAGCTCTCAGGAATTAGTTTATCATAAATACTAGTTACTGGTAAGTTGTAATAGTAATAATTATGTAATTTGTAGATTGATATCTATCATAAATGTGTTTGAATATCATCATTGTCAAGCAATAACAACTTCTCAAAGGGTGATAGCTCAATGGTAGAGCGCCTACCTAATTATAGGCTGGAGGTTGGTGGTTCGGTTCCTCTGTGCCCTATCATAAATTTGTGACTACAAAAACAACTAAATTCGCATATATACTACTATTAGTAGCTAATTTCCCGTATCTTAGTCGTATTTAGCTTAGTCATTAATATGTTAACATCTAGTAGTTTATTTAGTCATATATTTGGTCATTAATGGTTGCAATCAGTGACTAAATCAGTGACTAAATCAGCACTAAATCAATGACTAACTCAGTGACTAAATCAATGACTAAATCCATGATTAAATCAATGACTAAATCATTAACTATCAATGACTAAAAAAATGACTAAATCAATGACTACTAAGTCAAGCTATTAATGACTAGTGAAATACGAATAGCTATAAGATAGTGGAAATTTGCTACTAGTAGTCACCGACTCAAAAATAGTCGTTGATAGCCTGATTTTAGTCATTTTTTTAGTCTTTAGTTTCTGATTTTCTACTGGTGAATTAAAAAGTTACATTTAAAAAAAACAAGGCACAAATACGAGAATCTTGAAATGTAAGAATAATTCAGAACTTTTTCAAAGAACTTTAAGCAATCTTTGTCATTACCGTAAGACTATGTTCTAGTATGGCCCATTTCAAACTCATTGACATGTAATTTCACACTTGCAACTTCAGGTTTGCTGTGTGCCATTACAGAACTGTCTGAACTCAGGTGCACAAGATTGTGAATACTAGTTTTTTCTTAAGAATGCATCAATCCATTAGTTTCTGCTGAAGAATGCCTGAATCCATTAGATTTTGTTGAATAATGATTGAATCCATTAGCTTCTATTGAAGAATTCTTGAATCCATTAGCTTCTTCTTTATTTTTGTTTGTAAGTGGTGCTCCTGGAATAGGAGTAACAACTTTTCCCCTCCCTTTCCTTAATTTTGAATATTGGCATTTGATGTCCATACTAGACTTGCTTTCCTCAACTAACAAACAAGCTCCCATTCAGTTTGAGGATTTTTATAGTTATACTTATGGCACAAATGTTGTAGCTACTTTAAATACCATAAAAATCCAATTCCTTCTTATTTCTCTCCAAAGTTACCGATTGTAGCATAATTTCAAATCAAAACCACCAATTTTAGAGCACCTACATGTGATTAGATAGCAATTCTTAGTGTTTGTAATGTGCAATATCTGCCATCTTCCCCTTAAAGTAAAATGGCATCCAACTGATTAACTTTTTAAATTAACTCTTTAATTGCAAATACCCCAACAAAATAACATGTTGAGAGACCACATCAGGACCTGTGATATATCAAATACTCATTTTCAAAATTAGAAAATAACCCACAATAAAATAGAAGTAGGCATTAGTTTTTACCTAGTAGTTCCTTGGAGCCTACTAGGCTTCACATTTGTTTGGTAGTTCTATGAAATAGGGACAAAAGCACTGACTCGAGAAAAACAAAAATTACCTTAAGAGTAGTCAGTCCCTATTGTTTAGATGAAAAAAAATATTTATTTCCTTCCTACCCCCACTGAAATAAAGGCATTGGCATCAGTTGCTATAGCTTGGAAGTTTGTCAACAATAGTACTTGTCAATATTCTATGTCAAAATTTTCTGATTTCACTGTATAGCATTCCCAGTAAACCTTTTCTCTCTTCACTCTTCTTTAGTAATTTTTTCTCAAATGTTTATAATTCATGAGAGCACCCACTCTATTCTCCCTGGGCTAGCTACTCCTCATTTTCTCTCAGTAGTTATTGTTGGTTTAACTATCACATAAGAGTTTTGGTAGCTTATCAAAGGGGAAGTTTTAATGCAATCTTTAAGATCACTGACCATATTTAGTTCACAATCACAGAAAGCAGTAACCATAGTTTCCTAAGTGAGCATAAAAGCTGATTGAATCCACATTCTAAATAACAAAGAAATACTTCCCTTAGTTAACCAGCAGGAGTAAACCGCAATCCTCTGATACACATATCCATAACAACCCACGGTCTCATAACATGGAAACATCTTAAGAAACAAAAAATGGCTTGAAAATCCATGATATGGAACTATTTTAAACACAGAGAGAAAGCGTGCATGCCTTTATTCTTGTTAGTATTATGTAAAATTGAACCTTCTAAATGATCAAAGAGACCATTATGTCACTTAAGAAATTAACTTCCCAATAGTATACTTTCACCGTGATACAAAACAATTTAAAAACCTTAGAAATTTTCATATTTCACATATAAAATTTTAAAGATAAATTGTTTGAAGGAAATCTAAAAAATAACTATAAGCTACAAAAACTACTTCCCTCCATGAAGCATGTTGTCGTTCCTCGGAATCAAGGACCGACAGTTTGAATTAAAAAACCTTTCAAAATACTTTTAATGAGTTTCATTATCTTATGGTCATATTTTCCACGCATACAATGCACATGAGATATTCCTATGAGCATTCCTGAGCAAGCTAATGAAATTCGATTAACATCATCAGGATTACACCGAATGACAACAAATCCCTTACTCTATTGCCGAGGCCATTTAGGCATTGCTTTGATAGCTGGAAATCCATATCTCTTATGGTCCATTATAGGAGAGACCTTCAAAGGATAGATAGATAAAGATGAACCTCCTAGTTCTTCATTACTGAGTTGATGCACTGCTCTTTGAGATGCTTCTGGAGAGAAAAATGTTATTGTAACCCATTTTTTAGTTGCTTCTCCTCGTACTCCCACTGAGTATTTATGGAAACCAGCTATGCTACCAGCACAATTTTCAAACATTAACATGATCTCTTTATCATCAAATGTTTGTGCATCCAGATGACAAAATTCAATGCTTATACATTGTCCATCTAGAACAAGATGTTTAATTTCTAAACCAGCACCAAAATGTGCCACCAGAGACTGCTTTCCCCGGGAGGCATAGAATAAATACTTTTCTATGCCTTCATTATATATCCACCTTCTTTCAAAGTCCAAGACACATTTCAGCATGCCATATTCCTGGTGCATTTAATCTGAAACATAAAAGAGTTGTATTTCTCTTTTATCATGGTCAACCTCTATACCAAGTCGATGGCTATTGCAATTTTGTTTAATGTGAGTGACAAGAGAATGTAGATTATTATTATTCTTCCCACAAAACCTATTCAAAAGGAAAGTTCCAACTCCAGAAATCACTATCTTCTACATTGCAAGTTATTTCAACAGATGGATGTCATATAAAGGACGAGGTTGAATTGTAGAGACCCAATCCTCCTCTACTGTTGTCACACAAATAAAAAATTACTTTGTGGTGCATAAAAGTTCCCTAGAAACAACCCATTTGGGCTTGTGACCTAAAGCTATAAATGAGCATGATGGATGAAAATATGCTGAATGTTTTGTAGCAGTTACATCATATCCTAGTCAGTCATATCCAGAAAACATGGCCAGGTTTTTAGCCATACAGGACAAAATATTTTTTCTCAAAGCTACACCACATGTGCTAGAACCAAATGGAGGCCAACTCCAGCAATTCAAGATAGGTATACCAAGCTCATGCTTGAGACATAATTCCATTTTTGTTATAACATATTTACATCTCATCATTTGTTGCTCAGGAATAAATTCCCTTGTAACCGAGGGTTTGGGGTTACCAACATACTGCTAAAACTTGCAGACAATCAGCTTTAAAGTACATAAAGGAAATAGGAAGATATGGTGGACTCACCTGATTAACAATGGTTGATCCAAGCTTTGTCTTCTCCTTCTCTGCTCCTCTCCAAAGCTTTTAGGGATGCACATCCTTCACCTACAAAGAGACAATTCTCCAAGTACAATCTTATACATGTATATATGACAAGTTAGATGAACAATATACAGAGTGCTTAATCAAAAATATTCATCAAACAATGATACATGAAAGAGACTCAACACAAAGTTGGAAGAAGAATTCTCTTTATTAACAATAGTGAATGAGATAAGTGTACAACCCAACACCTGAAACAAGGACTCCTATGCAACCAAAGGATTCTGAGTTCTGCTGCTCCAAAGACTTCTGAAGATATACCACCTGCATAAATTTGCTCTCCAAGATTGATTGATTAATTCCCTCCCCAAGGCCTCTATTTATACTTTAGGAAATAGAGCAGTTTCAAAGGTTGAGGAGGTTGAGACAGTTGAGATAGTTAATGATTAGGGCTCAACAAATCTCCATTAATCATGTTTTCTTATTTTTAATGTCGAATGGATGTGTACACGAGTATTGATACTAGCAACCCACATATGACACGCAAGTTGCTATAAGGGAAACCCACGTACAGATCTATACGCGGGTTGCAATGAAGATACTCACGTACAGTACGCGAGATGCTGTGGAGATAGTCGTGTATGTACGCAAGTTGCTATGGAGACAGTTGCGTATGGCATTCAACATATGAAAAAGTAAAATGCCAAGCTAGTTGGATAGGGAATGCATCTCATGTCATGCCCATCTATAGTGTTTAGGTGACCTTCAATCCATAAGTGTCCTTTTGTGTGCCAACATATGAAGTGTCGGCAAGCTGGTTGGATAGTGACCGTTTGCTTGAGGATAGTACGAAGATGAATGTTCTTATCTAAATCCAAGCATAGTGGTCAGTTCCGTCATCATACTATTTTGAAAATGACTTCCATGGTCAATGAAAATCACCTTGGGTATACCAAACCGTGCTATAATTTGATTGAACACGAAGAAAGTTATTGTCTCCCCATCGATTTTAAAGGTGGGCATTGCATCTACCCATTTCATAAAATAGTCCATAGCGACAATGATATATTTGTGCCCCCCAGCTGAGGCTAGGTTACATGTCACGTAATCAATCCCCCACTTCATGAAGGGGCCCACTGAGACAATGGGAAATAACGGAGCAGGATGTGACCACATTTTTCTGGTGTAAAGATGACATGGATGATAGCGCTTCACAGCTTCCACACATACCTTAAATATCGTGGGCTAGAAATAATCGGCACGTAGTATCTTCTGGGACATTGCTAACATAGATAAATGACCCCCACATGCTCCACTATGGGAATCATTTAGGACAATCTCCACTTCCTCATGGGTAACACATCAACGCAAAATTGAATCTACCCCTCTACGATATAAAGTATCTCCTATGATGAGGTAGTTCTTAGCATCAAGGTATAATTTACGTCGTTCCTCCCACGAGGAAGCTGCAGGATACTTCAAAGTATGGAGATATATAAGTATATCTCCGTACTAGGGGTCAAAGGTGGATATCAAGAAGATATGCTCATCTGGGAATGAATCTTCTTCAATGACTACATCTTCTTCCATTGGAAATTCTGCTATAAGCTCAGCAAAAACTAAGGATTTTTTAGAATTAGCAGATTGGAAATCTAAGTCAAACTCTTGGAGAATGACTATCTATTTGTTGAATTTGCCTCCAATAATTCGTTGAGACAAAACATATTGAAAAGGATTAACATCCGCCACTACTGTTGTAGTCCTTAGTAAGATGTAGTGACATAATCTCTGAACAACATAGACAACTGCTAAGGCCAATTTCTCGACATGGGAGTACCTGAGTTCAGGTCCGGCTAAAACATGGCTAAGATAGTAAATGACATGCTCATGGAGCTTATCATCTTCATGGACCAGGACTACCTTGATGGTCAACTCAGACGCGGCCAGATACAATATAAAATCCCTAGAGTATTCTGGTGGATGCAGTAAAGGTGCTGACCACAAAGATTTTTTCAATGCTTCGAAAGCAAGTTGTGCAGTTTTATCCCATACAAATGGGGTGTCCTATTTTAGTAGGTGTATGAAACCCTTGGTAATCTTGGCATAGTTTACAATGAAACATCGGAGAAAATTGGACTTTCCCTGCAGGCTCTGAAGTTTCCTGATAGAACGAGGAGGAGGAATATTTACAATGGCCTCTACTTTTAATGGATCCACCTGAATGCCTCTATTAGAGACAATGAATCTAATCAATCTCCCTGACTCGACACAGAACACGCACTTGTGGGGATTCAAGTGGATATTATAGTATCTGCATCACTCAAATATCAACCGTAGGTGATCTGGATGGTCAATCCTCTTACGAGAATGTGCAGGAAGATCATCAAGGTAGGATTCGACAATGGCTTTGATATCATGGAAGGAAAAGTTCATTGACCGTTGAAAGGTTTCCCCAACATTTTTCAATCCAAAGGGCATTTTTTTGTACGCGAAGGTACCTCAAGGACAAATGAAAACAGTTTTATGTTGGTCTTTCGGTTATATTTGAATTTGATTGTATCTAGAGAAACCATCCATAAACGAGAAAACTTCACTTCCCACGCAAGCATCTATAATTTGATCTATAAATGGAATGGGATAGTTGTCCTTAAGACAAGATTTATTCAAATCTCGAAATTTAGTACATACGTGTATGGTCCCTTGCTTCTTATCAATAGGAACTGGGTTGGATACCCATTCTGTCAGAGCTATGGGATAAATAAAATCAGCTTTCAACAGTTTTTCAACTTCAGCCTTCACATCCGCTGCTTTACGCGGGTTAACAGGTCTTAACTTTTGTCGAATAGGTTTAGCATCAGGATATGTTCAGATCTCATGCTCAACTATCGATGGATCAATGCCTGGCATCTCCTCATATGACCAAGAAAAAACGTCACGAAATTCCTTGAACAAGGATGTATAGATTGCAATCTCCTCAGGAGAGTAGTTTGCACCAATATGTATATTTTCCACAACATCAGGATTTACAAAGATGTTGATAGGGGCAGTAGCGAAAATATTTTCCATATTCCCCTTGACAAACATTCCTTCCCTTGGTAAAGGATTAATGGGTGTATCAACTTCATCTATCAGTCTCTTATGAAACTCTTGATTCTATATCCTGCTTAGCTCTGGAAGAAAATAGGATCGATGATGAAGATCTTTGCAGATCTTATCACATCCGCACATGGCTTCCAGAATGGCTTCATCAGAAGGTAAAACCATATCTAAACAATCCATAGAATGCAAAGAGTTTTCTGCCCAATCAGGAAAATAGGCTTCTTCCACCTCAACAAACACTTCTTTCCCTGCCAGGTTAATTTCAAAAGCTAGTAGGATACCATGCAGATGAAATGACCTTCCATCGAAAGCAGTAAGTAGAGTGTTTGATGGGACCAGCTCTGGGGATCCGAGAGCTTTCCAACATGACAAGGACATAATGCATTTAGAATCACCTTCATCAACAACTACCCTTCCAATAGTATTTCCACCATGGATGACATCTATTGATAAGGATACATGGTAAGGTAGGTGAATTTTAACATCAGACAAGTGAAATTTCACCATGAGACTCAACGAGTCCATGCTGCCTAAGGCTACTAAGAGGGCATCCCGCTGGGCGGGACAGCTCTATAACACCTCTAAAGCTGACATTGCACAAGGGGTTTGGGCTAGTAAGTCTTCAACCACAGAGTAGTTTGAAGCATCCCTAGAATTAGGGTTATGCAAGGTCTTGTTAAAGACACCTTTCGGTATCTTAGGCATAGTTTCAGCAGGCTTCTCGATCGTGAGAGGGTTAGAAGTTTCACCTATAGACTTACCCTTATCAAAAGTCTCATTTTCATAGCTTTTATTCCTAGTATGTAGTAAAGTCAAAGATTGAACCATGTTGATATAATTGGGGTCAGGGGAATTTGAAGTGTCCCCCACTACATTAGAAGCTGAAGCAAAATTCTTCCCTTGGGGAAAAGGATCCTTCAGGACATCCGGTTGTTGAGCTTTTAGCAGCTTCTGGGCTTGTTCCATAAGGGGACAAAGGTGAGTGAGGCGATCCTCATGGCACAACTTACACGAGAATTTCACCTTTTTCTTTTCTTTATTGCCCCCATCAACACTATTTGCGGGTTTGTGCTTGTTTTGATTTCCCTCCCCTTTCTTTCCTCTCTTCTTCTTCCCACTGGGCTGCTGATTTCCCTTCTAAGCGATTTGTGCAAAATCATTTGCATTTTGGGGTGAGGGGGCAACCTTTGCTGCCTCCGCCATAGAATGTTTGACGGACAGCTGATGGAGCTGTTTGGCCAAAGATTCTACAATGGGAGAGTTTACGGACCCAACCACACCATCGGCATGGGGTCCAGCCTTAGGTTTCTCTGCATCATGGGTAGGCCTCAGTGCCTCAGGGATAATCTCATACAAGATCCCATATTGCGAATAAATCAAATCCAAATGCTGGGCCCTGAGAATGGCTTCTTCTTCATTCATCACTCCTAAATTCGATACGTCCTTAGATATGTAAGGCAACACGGATTTAAGAAACCACTCTAGTAAAAACTTAGGAGGAATAGTGGCTTTAATAAGGCTCTTTCACCTCCTCCACTCTTGGATGTGATCCAAGATGTGGGTAGCCTTGTTCTGCCTCAAGGTAGATAATAAGTCCGTTTCGAAGTCATATCAGACCAGAAGCTGAAAGTGGCTAAGGAATGCACTAGCCAAGTCCCAAAAACTACTGAACGCAACAGAAGGCAAATCAATGTACCATTTTCCTGTAGTACTCATTAAGGTTCTATGGAACAGCCTCAACCTGACTGAATCTTCATTCAGCGAATTAGAAGAACACCATAAATGAAAAGTGGTGGCATGAGTCCCAGGATATTCACCAACTTTTCCCTCAAATTTTGGGGTGTCTAAAGGGAATTTCGTGGGAACAGGTGGCCATGAGGGGTCATGCCTCACTGGGTCATTCATAAATTTAGACAAATCTAGCAAGTTTAACGTTGCGAGGAATAGAATATTGGGTTGAACTGGAGCACTAAAAGTGTCAGTCTGGGGATTAGAGGGACTTGCCCCCAAATTCCCATATGTAAAGGTGGGGTTGTCCCCTGCTGCCAGTTGCGAATTGGATGGATTACTTTGAAATAGATTCCATCTGTAAGCCACAGGATTGTGGGTGGGAGGTGTATTATAAGAGGTTCAGGTCATCCCAGTCGAAACTGGGGCATGAAAAAAAGGAGCAGGTATCCCTCCGCTAAACAATGAAAAGGGAGAGCTCATGAACGGGGCCGAGACCAGAGTTTGAAAACATTGTCCATAATAGGTAGTGTTTCCAAACTACACTCCTACATAAGAAGGTGATGGGCCTACGTATGGAGTGGATGGGGGAATATGCCCCTAATTCCAAGGAAATCCTTGGACGAAACCCAAGGATCCTACCGGACTGCTCTGGGCAGTGTGTGTGAAGGAGGAAGGAACAATAGGTACACTAGGGATCCTAGTAACCATGCCACCAAAAGTACCTACTAGGCCTATGGGAACCAGCGATTGAACAACCCGGCTCGCTGGAGTTAATGGTGTAGTAGGTATGCTATATCTAGGGGAACTTACTGGGGGAGGTAGTACCACTTTATTCGGAATGGCTAAGGTGACAACAAAAGAAATTTCTCCCACAAAAGACATTATCTTGCCCACGGGCACACCTAAAACAAGTGAATCAAAATGCCCAACCTGGACAATCACGAGATCGTTTAAGTCAATCAAGGGTGTATTAAAATTCCTTGCAAACTTGTCATCCTGCAAGTGTTCTATCTCAACTGTATTAAATTTAGAGCAGTTAGCCCTAAGTGTTGGTCTAGCCAAAACTTCACTTACTCCTATTGGTTCAAATGAACCGTCTGTGTCCAATCTCTGCCTTTGAGGTGGAGGTGGAGGCTCCAATGTGATGAGACGATGAAGGTTTTACAACCTTCATGACCTTCTTATAGGTTGGTCCTCCATGATTGTAAATTTGACAATTCAAACCCTAAGGTCAGCTAAACATAGACAAACCACAGAGCAATCACTACGAAAACTCCTAAGGTGTCAACAGTCAGCAAGGGTAAAAGATATGCTTTCCCAAAGAAAGCTGAAAAATAGTTACTTGGAGTCCTTGAAGATGTTTTTAGGCACAAGTAGAGGAATCACCCACCACACTCCTACACTTTCAACAAGGGTTACCTTCCAAGCCCGTTCAAGGTGAACCAGAAATAGCATGGGTAAGGTAGCTGAGCCCAAAACTCTATCTAGGACAGAATCCCTAGATGTGTAAAAGTCCTGATTTATGTTTCGACAAGGAATCAGAGGGTTATCTCCTCAGTCCAATGCCTCCAAACGGCCTCGTGATTGACTCCTGTTTGAGAGGAGCTTCCCAAATACTATCGATAAAGAGAAGTATTTACCTATCGATAAGCCCACTATGTCTGAATTTTAAAACTTATGGGAAGTTTACACTTCCTATCCCACAAGTCTAGCCTAAGCTAGTAGGAGTATGGCCCTAAAAAGTAAAAATTACTAAGGGCTATTTTTTACTCAGAAGGAAGTGGAGTGAAGGACTATGATTTTTTTGACTCGATAAGAAATGTAAAACAAAGGTGTATATTTCCAAAGCAAATTACCACTACTAAAAAACAAGCTTCTTTTCTTCTTTTTGTAAATATAAATTGATGAAAATGCAACGATAAAGAGAACTCTAAGACTATATTTTTGTAGTTTTTTGAGATTATATTTTAAAAACTGAAAATAAAACTACTCTATGCAAAATCAAATGCAAAAGCTTCTAAAATGGTTTCTTATCACTTTTTAAAATGCTCAAAGACTACTATGCACCTAAATGCACAAAAACTCGAGTATGATTGAATTAAACTAACTGTATAAAGTAAGCAAAGTGAAGTAAACTGATTAAAATACTAAGGATCAACCACCTAAGGAAGACTTGGAACCCTAGCTTGGGAGGAAACAATGAAATAAAATTACTGAGATCACACAAAGGTAAGTGGAAAACCAAATACTATCTGAAAATAGAAAAGATACACAGTGCCTAGAACCCTGATCACTAATTTAGACAACAAAACTTGAACCTATAACCCAAACTAGAAAATCCACTTCAAGTTGCTAATAGAAGACAATCCATTAAACAATAAGAACTCAAGGGCTTCACAAGAAAGCACAAGGTGTGGCCAACAAGGTCATCAAACTGAGAGTGCAATGCTTATAAGGAAGACCAACCAGCAAACAAACTTTATAAAGGGACAGGGACAAGTAAAACCCTAAACCAAAAATTTGAATACTCGGGCTTGTATGTGACTATGTACAAGGGAAACTCACGTACTGTATGCGACTGTCCTAGAGAGAAACCCACGTATGCAGGCCTCTGTACGTGACTGTATGCAAGAGAAACCCGTGTACAGGTATAAAATTTTCTAATAAAAAGAGAAACTTTTCAAGGTATTCAAACACTACCCTAAGCATGAACCAAGACAGGAGAACACACATACAATCAAGGCAAAGACTAGGCAATGGTAAACAAAAATAACCCACTGCAGTCTGGGCTCCCAACCAGAGTCGCCAGTTCTATTGTTAAGGAATAAACACCCTTGTAACCAAGGGTCTGGGGTTACCAATGTACTTCTAAAACTTGCAGACAATCAGCTTTAAAGTACAGAAAGGAAATAGGAAGATATGGTGGACTCGCTTGATTAACGACGGTTTTTCCAAACTTTGTTTTATCCCGCTCCGCTCCTCTCCAAAGCTTTCAGGGATGCACCTCCTTCACCTACAAAGAGACAATTCTCCAAGTACAATATTATACATGTATATATGACAAGTTAGATGAACAATATACAGAGTGCTTAATCAAAAATATTCATCAAACAATGATACATGAAAGAGACTCAACACAAATTTGGAAGAAGAATTCTCTTTATTAACAATAGTGAATGAGATAAGTGTACAACCCAATGCCTGAAACAAGGACTCCTCTGCAACCAAAGGATTACGAGTTCTTCTACTCCAAAGACTTCTGAAGATATACCACCAGCATAATTTTTCTCTCCAAGATTGATTGATTAATGCCCTCCCCAAGGCCTCTATTTATACTTTAGGAAATAGAGCAGTTTCAAAGGTTGAGGAGGTTGAGACAGTTGAGATAGTTAATGATTAGGGATCAACAAATCTCCATTAATCATGTTTTATTATTTTTAATGTCGAATGGATGTGTAAGCAAGTATTGATACTGGCAACCCGCGTATGACACGCGAGTTGCTATAAGGGAAACCCACGTACAGATCTATACGTGGGTTTCAATGAAGATACTCGCATACAGTACGTGGGATGTTGTGAATATAGTCACGTATGTACGTAAGTTGTTGTGGAGATAGTCACGTACGGAATTCAACATAAGAAAAGGTAAAATGGCAAGCTGGTTGGATAGTGAATGCATCTCATGTCATGCCCATCTATAGTGTTTAGGCGACCTTCAATCCATAAGTGTCCTTTTGTGTGCCAACATATGAAGTGTCGGAAAACTGGTCGGATAGTGACTGTTCCCTTGAGGATAGTATGAAGATGAATGTTCTTGTCTGAATCCAAGCATAATGGTTAGTTTCGTCATCATGCTATTTTGAAAATGACTGCCATGGTCAGTGACAATCACCTTGGGTATACCATGTTAACCCAAAAATCCCCCACTTAGCTCTCAATGGCCTACACCACCTAAGGACACCATCTCACAACTCTCATATCACTCCATTATACCTTCCATTAGGCCCCCACACCTCCAAAATATCCTAAGGATGAAGAAAAAGGGCTGAAAACCCCAAAAAGGAGCCCAAAATAGCCCCCTAGGAGCTAAATCCCTCAAAAAGAGGCTAAAACTCTAAAAGGGCCTAAAGTTAAGGCGAAAGGGGATAAAACCCTGACCAAGGGCTTAAAACCCTAAAACACCTTGGAAAAGCTATAAAAGGAGGGTGGGGCATCACTCCAAAACACTTCTCCTATTGCCTATTGTTACGCTACCCGTGGATGCTTTGAGACCTTTGCCTCTCAAACCACCCACACTCCCTCTCCTCCATCTCAATTTCCATCTGAGCCATTGATCCCCAACCAAGAGAGAGAGGCTTCCACAAGCTAGGGCATGGTGGCCCATTCCCACTAGAGAAGGTATACTTGTGCTTTCATGTTTTTCTTCTTAGTTATTTAGTTTGCTTTTATTTCTAACCATTGTTTTTATTTGCATGTTTTGCTTAACATTGTTTGCAGGTTTTTCCATTGTAGCTTAGGTTTATTTTGCAGGTTTTGAAGTCAGAATCCTAACCCATGTTTGCAGAGGAGTTCATCAACATTACTTCTATTTCTTTCTGTCATTAGCTTAACCCTAATTTAATTTACTGTTCTGTCATTTCTGTTTTTCCATTTTTACAGTCTTTATCCACACAGGAACCTACCCTTCTGTCATTTATGTTTCATTTTTCAGCATTTACCATTAGCAAGAACCTACCCTTCTACCCTATAGGTAGAAGGGAGCCATTCCTTCCCCTGTAGCAAGGAGAAATCCTTGCTACAGAACTGGCGACCATACCAGGTCGATCCCACAGGATCCCTGGTTCAAAAATTTTATTTTCAAGTTTTTAAAATTTTTGCCCTAGTTTTTCAGAAATTTCATGTTAAATCCATCTTAGATTCTATTTATTTCCTATTTTAAGCACTGCTGAAGCCTCTTCTAGGCCAAACCGAGTCAGGTTGACCACAATACCAGTTACTGTCAGCCAGATCTGACTCTGTCTCACAAAAAACCCCCAATCCAGAGCAGGGCGCTCTTATCGGGGAAAAAGGTGAGACTGGGGCGCACTTAATGGGAAAATAGGTGCACCCAGGGTGCACTTAATCCATTGATAAGTGTGACTTCATCCCAGAAACTCAAGTTGCGGCTATTTCTGCATTCTGTGCAACCCCCTCGCTCATTTCTAAAAAAATCTCGCGGCCCCCTTGCCATATTTGGTCAAAAATGTGCGGCCTGTCAAACAAAACTTTAATTTGAATTTAATAGACTGTAAATTTCAGTTTCAGAGGACTGTTAGTGTGGCCCAGCCACCTCTATCCACCACTGCAAGTTAATTTCATTTCCTGTTTTCATTTTCTGCATTTTATTTTATGAACAATGTGTAACTGTTAAGTAAATCATTATGGCTTAATAGAATGAACATAGTCTAACTAAAATCAACTTAAAATCAACGATCTTGCTTCCCCTTCCTCCTCTACCCATTCATCACCCTCCGGGGTATTCTGGGATACGATGAAGGGCAAGCTCATATCGATCTAGGAACTCCATGATATTGTTCCAAAACCATTAAAACCGGGTGACCTGGAAGGTAGAGGGGGTAGAGAAGGAGGGATTCTCACGGTGCTAAGAATCCTTCCTGTTGACCAACCTAGCATTCAGGAGGTGACCTAAGGATCTATGGATGGGCTTAGTCCCATTGTGTTGAGAGCCCAGCACCTTCTCTTGGTTGAAGAGGAATATCACTATGAGGTAGACATCTAGTTAGGCCAGAAAACGTTCAGGATTAATCATTGTACTTGTTCACAATTTATATTTATTTAAGCTTGCATACACAACCACAATGACATGAAATCTACTAGGATGAATTCATAAAACACATTGCAGCAATAAAATACCAGAAAAAACAAGCAAATAAATACACCATACCAACTAATTAACCCAACTCAGTTCATGACGTTGAGTAAGCCTTAAAATTTACTAATTTACACTAAGTTCAAACAACTCTGTAGTCTTTGAGGACATAAGTCCCTAATTTCTTCAATTTTGGGAAGTACTTAGGCTCTGCCCAGAAACTCATTGTGAGGAGTACCACAGGAACCCCAAAGTAGCTGGCTGCTGAGAGGAATTGCCAAGTGAAACGCGCAACAACCCCTTCTCATTGAGTAGAAGCACCTATGAGGAACAAGCATTAAAGTAAATTTCAACTCAAAATAGGCCTCCAAAAAAATTAATAAAATAATAGTTAAAATAATAAAATAATATTTATTAATTTTGGCAGAATAAAAGCAAAAAACTACTTTTTTGTTTGTATTTTCGACATATCTCCCCGTGTTTTTACTCAAATTTCGATCGGGAGAGCTCATTGGATGCAGAATTTAATTCTGCATCCAACGAGTACCCACTTGACATACTTTTGACGGACCCCGCTACCCCAAAAACAAGAAATACCTAAAAAAAGTTTAAGACCTATACGGTATTTCAAATTTAAAGGAATCTCATTGCCTAACACATGATGACTTGGAATTTGATTTAAAGTTAAAAGGCCCATTTTGTGGAGAAATTTCCTCTAATACCAAGCGTTGTCTTCCGGTAGTCTTGGTGGACGAGTGACCACCTACAGCCAATAGGAAGCCACTGAAACCGGGGTCCAAATCTCATTACCACCAATTTCACACATAAAATCAAGCACAATTGATCCTCCACGCTCTTCCTCATGCCTAAGAGGCGAACCACCACCATTAGGAACACTCGATCGAAACCATTGAATCTGCTCTAAATGATCTCCCACACCATCAGAGGGCCACACAGCCTTTGATTCTGATTCAGACCCGTATCAGTCTGAACTAGACCTCCACGCCGCACCATCTAGCCCCATGGCTAATACAAATCCGGATCCATTTTTCGGCCTAACCTTAGCAAGTGGACCCATGTCCACATCACAACCAGTTACCCACAACCTAGTAAGTGGCCCAAGCATAGTCATGCAGACTTTCATTAGCCAGCTGCCACCACCTATAGTGACTAGCCAACCTGGCCCACTTACAACACACAGAGGCAGTGGCCCTTCTACACAAACTACCCCTCCTGCCACACAGGGGTGTAGTCAACCATCCACCTACATTGCCCCTACTGTCATACATGGGGGCAATATCCCCGCCACTCATACCGTCCCACCCAAAACACTTGGGGGCATTGGCCCATCCGCAATGGTGCCACCGCAAGCACCCCCAGCCGTGCAGATGCACTATGCACCTTCAAACCCTGCCACCATCGCAGCCCCATCCCATATTAACTTGGGGTCAAACCTGCCCTTCATGGCTCGTCTGAACTTTCCTGATTTGGCCAGATTAACAAACAACCCCATCCGCCACCAAGCTTTTTGGACACCTATGCCAACTAAGCTGCCATTAGACATCCCCAAGTTTGAAGGAAAAGCTAGGGAATGTCCCCAAAACCACATAATGACATTCCATCTATGGTGCTCATCCAATAGCATCATAGATGACTCCATCAGGTTGAGGCTATTCCAACGCACCTTATAGGTGCTGCGGCCAAATGGTACATTGAGCTACCACAAGCCAAGTACCCCTACTTCAACTCCTTATCCTTCATGTTCCTATAGTATTTCCAACTCCCTATCAAATATGACGAGGGGGTGGAGATCCTGCTATCCTACCATCAAAGCACGACCACTCACATAACTGACCATATCCACGAGTGGCGGCAACGCCGTAGCTTATGCAAAATACGACTAGACGACAGGATCTTCCCGGATTGGTTCCTCAAGATTTTGCTCCTTCCCATCGTAAAGGACGTCGCATCTGAACGTCCCCAATCTGAAGAAGAGGCCATACTGAAGGCCCAACAATTTGACCTCATCTATGCCCAATCTGGATACCTATATACCGTCATTCCAGATTCTCCCCATCCAAGTACCTCCTACCACAGTGCACCGGGGTTATCCCACGCTATGGACGACATCATAGGTTCGGTCTCCCAACAACCACTACCTCGACCAACACCACCTGCTATTACACCACAACCAAGCAACGTTGCTAGTGTTGCTTACTAGAACCAAGCCCCCAACTATGCTAGAATGATGTCCTAGTCTGGAGCAACAACTTCTTATGCACAACCTGTGCCACCGCAGTAGGCTCGTGCCATGGCTTGGCCAACACAGCAGTATCTGGGGAAAATTCCCACATTTGTGGCACCACCATCCCCACAAATCTACTATGCACCACCAGTACAACCTGTGCAATCCCCCGCCCCCGCTCCACCCACTCCATTGGGACAAGTGTTCACACAACAAAACCGTCCCAACCAGGCTACCCCCAACAATCAATAAGGGAAAGCTAGAAACAACCAGCCCCGCAACCAAGGCAATAACCAACCACAGGGAGGCAGTCAACAACTGAACCCTCCCAACAATGCTGCAGCAAATCGGCTAGCCCAAAACCCCCCACGAAAAAATCCACCAAGACGTAATGCCCTGTTGCACACAAACCAACCATGTACACTCTGTGATGTCTATGGGAATTACACATTTGAGTGTCCCCTCATGGCTCGCGCTAAGCAGGCCATTCAAAATGAGGCCCAACAAGCCGCCAATGTTACTAATCAAGCCCAAACCAACCAGACACCATAAGGACCTCCCCCCATGGTGCTTCAAAACCCACTACCATTCAAAGGATTGGTGGCAACCACACCCCCTCCCCAACCCAACCCCAATTCTCCGAGGGCACCTCCCATGGCCGGAACAGGTGTACATCACCTGCTAGCCATGACAACTGAAGGGGTCAACTTGCAAACCAGATGGAATCAGTATGGTACCACCACCGAACCTACTGAATCATCAGCAGCATCCACGTCTAAGACAATCAACCTGCCTCTTCAGTTACCCCCCTTCCTGCACCCCCCCATATGTAGAATGGCCAACAATGGCATAGTTAGAGCTGCAGTCAGCTATAGCATTGTGGATGATTTGGCCCAAATGCTAACTGCCATGTCCGCTCCTGAGGTACTTAAAACATGCCCAACACAGCGAAAAGCCTTAATAGCCGCTCTAGGGGTATTAGACCCCTCCGACTCCAAGATAATCACCTTTGACACGAAGAATGAAGAGCCACACATGCCCTCGACCATCGCCTTCCAAATCCCAGTGTCCATCTGGAATTTGGTTGTGCATCGGTGCATAGTGGACGAGGGGGAATCCACATGCGTCATATCTACCTTGGTTTGGCAAAATCTTGGATCACCAATTCTGCAACCGTCCTCCATGACTCTGCGGGCTTATGATGGACATCCCATTAAGCCCAAGGAATCCTCCCTCATGTCCCCATCATGTTAGCCGAGAAGACAGTCCTGATTGACATCGAAGTTGTCAACGCTCAACTGGACTACAACCTCCCCCTCGGGAGAAGTTACATGCATGCCATGTGAGTAGTCGCATCAACTATCTTCTGCCTCATGATGTTCCCCCACTTAGGGAAGATTATGACGGTTGACCAGCTCACTTACCATGATCTGAAAGGGTTAACAACACCTGCCAACATTATCCCTACCATCACCACCATTGAGCCACAAGTGGTGACCACACACGCTAACGTCATCCCTGCAACCAACAATGTGGTTGAAAACACACCAGCCTCCCCACCATTGAATGTGGGCCCTGGGTTGTTTACCGATCCCACCATGATGGCTCCTTTCCTGTTGGTGCCACCACCACCAACACAAAAGAAAACTGCGGACTTGTGCATGGTCTCGTCAAGCATTGCTGCACCCAAACAACAGCCATAGCCGCAGCCCCAACCTCAACCACAACACCATCCGCAGCCGTAACACCAATAGCATCCGCAACATCATCCGCATTCGTAGCACTATGCATAGCCACAACCACAACCTCACCCCCACATGCAACCAGCAGGGAATTATCTAGTCTCATCTCCAGTCCTTACAATTCCCTTCCTCTTTCCCCCACCTGGTGTCATGAGCAAGCCGGTCATGGCCACCTTAAGCCTACCCAACTTTATGTTGGGGATCTCGGTGTGGTATCTTGATCCACCAGCTCAACCAGCAATGCCCCATGTTGTTTTAACCTCAGTGCAACCTATCACGGTTGAGTCTCACCCTCCACCTGGTCCGCACAAGACAATTGCTGCACCTACATCACCCCAACCCAAAAGGGCCAAGGGAAAGAACACCAAAGCCACCACAGAACCATGATAAGTCCCACCTTGTGCCGTCTACGAACAACAGGGCCATCCAACTCAAAATTTCCCTGAAATCCCAGTGATCCGTGCGCACCTAGATGCTATGGATACAAACGAAAAAATCCTCGTGGTTGAACTCCCAACCATGCTAGTAGTCAAGAACAAGGCATTGAGAACAAACCATGCTTGCACCCATTGCGGCTTGTATGGCCATTATTCTCACCATTGCCAAGACTTTCCTGAATTTTGAATGGCTCTAGCTGACCTCCATCAACATTCCCTTGAGTCTGAAATCACCTTGATTGAAGAAGTTCACTCCCCACTACCTTCTTCAGACACCATGTCCATCTACATGATGTCCAGTTCAACTGACCTGCTCATCTCCACCTCCAACGACAATCCATCAAACCTGTCTCTTCCGTTGTTTCCACAATCACAGCTCCATCTGTAGTCGCAGCCTCAGTTGCAACCTCAACCTCAGTTACCAAGGAAACAGTGGGGTTCATTCCCGATCAACATTTTTCTTTTCCTTTTCCTACCATCCGATATCGTGAGTAAGTATGTCTTAGCAACCCACAATCTACAGGATTTGACACTGGGAGATCCTGTGTGGTACCTTGAACCACCTACCATACCTCTAAGGCCCCAAGATGTGTTGACTCATGTCCAACCAATTGAGATGATGTTGCACCTACCTCTAGGTCCATCAAAGACTCCTCCTGTCTCTAGGCATGCCCCTCTTCCTCCAACAGATACTAGGGGCAAGGAAACCAAAGCCACAACCAATACCATTTTCATGATATCTAGCACTACTTGCCCTTTCGTCTTGTCAGCTCTGGAAGATCCACCTGATCTATCCTGGCACCACTTACACGATGACGGAGATATATGTAAGACCACCTTCGGTTTTACCCCATTCCCTTTAAACCATAGTGTGGAATCGGTTCTTCCCATAAAAGACCAGATTTCGTCATCCCACCTTGCCAGTGACCTTAGTCTCGGCAAGGGGGCATACCTCTTCATTGACTCTGATGGACAACTCTTGGAGAACCCCCGCAATGGGCTCTACTTCAAGAAATTTTACACTTAAACATCACCAATGAGTCACTTCCTTTTATTTTCTTGTTTTCCAACATTTTTCAACACAAATCAGGGGCAGCACCATCGGCTGCTAATCCAAAGTCACTTGGAGCCTATTCGAGACACCTCTCACATCTCTAGGCTCAAATTTTTTATATCTCCTTATGAGACCATCGTCTCATGCTTCAATAAGTCAATTTCGGGACCATTTCCCACAAGTCACCTCGATTTACGAGCCATGACATGATGATGTGAGTGTCTACGAACATGTACTTGTATCACACCTCCTGACTGCAACTCATGCAATTTTTCGGGTCGCCGCCCATTAAGGACTGTAATTTTAGCTTTTATTTTTCATTTTTAACACATAGTTGTCTTTTCCATTCACTGCACCTTACGTGGACCTCTGGACCAATGTCCACAAAACAATTTATTTTTCTTGTATCTATTTGGCATGTAAATGCCTTCGGGGTTGTACTTACATTTCATGTAGTCAATTCTGTCCACCGTAACACACACACATGCTCTCCTGACCTCTGTTTGAGAGCCACCTCAGTTTGTGTGCCTCTACCACACCAACTCACAATCCTCTACCACGATCTATCCCACGCATGTATTGGTATGTTTGAGAGCCTTATGATCTATCCATACTGTGTGGATGACCTGTGGACCTCTGTCCACCATCCCGACATGGGGCACTACATGTACCACCATCGGTTAACCATATTGGAGTTTCGTTTAAGCTCTTTTCTGACTCCTTAAAACAATGAAAAGATTGTCGAGTGCAGCTGCTTCTTTTCCCACTCACTAAAGTATAGGAAAGGGAGTCTACATCATCTCGTTTATCTTCTTTTGTGGACCATGTAGACCATTTCATGAAAAGGACCACCTTGGCACACTCAAGCCAAGACCATTCCCCTCTGCATACTTTTATGCTTCTTGGGCAGAGGGGCCACACTTTACGAGCTCACCACCGGTTGTCATTAAGCTCTTTTCCAGCCATCTCAACAAGAAAAGATTGCCGAGCAAACTTGGTTTCATTCCTGCTCATAAAATTATTTGAATGACCATCCAGCCAGTATAGGTTTAACCTTTTTCAGCCTGATTGGACTACCAACTGTAAAGAAGTCTCTCATCCCCTCTAGGATGAGCAAGCTCTCCTATGTATAATTTTATCATTTTTCGGGCACAGGATACTACCAACAAAAAAGAGCCCCCACTGGAGTCTTCTTTGTGCTTTCATACTCTCTGAAATTGAAAGCACCATCGAGCATTTACCTTCTCGGGCTCGGCAAAAATCCATGAGATCGTACCACAATGGTGTCCCTAGACACCATTCCATAGAAAAAAGTTTGGCAGCATCCCCAAATTGGGTTGCCTTTGTTCAGAATCCTCTGCAATGTGTCTTCCTTGGATCCCATCAGTATCAAAAGTGTTCACCTCATCCAAGTATTTCCCATCTGCAGCGACATTCCCGGTATTACAGCTATGATCCCAATCCCTTGAGTTAGTTTCATTTGTTGCCAGGTCCACCCTGTCGTNCTCCCCCTCCCCCCTACCCCTGTTTAGTTCTTTCCCTTCCCTCCCCCCCCCCTCAATTCAGTGAGTCAGTCCGCAGATTTCTTCACACCTTTTGGTTTTCTCCCTCATGCTCCTAGTCAAGGAAACATCATTGACTTGGCTAGGGGCAGGTCTCCCTCTGTCGACACCAACACACATATTCCAAAGGATAGACCTAGAGGTCCCTGTACCTTGGTTTCATTAACATCATCGATGAGTTCCTTGGACCACTTAAGAGGAGTCCTTAGTGCATCTTGGGATGGTTGTTTCTCACGTGCTCGACTTCAACTCCATCATCGCACCATTGAGATTCGTATAGGTTTTGTTTCACACAGTACTTGGTCGAAGACCCCGGATGTCACCTAACTCTAGAACATTGGTGAGTCCACTTGAGGGACCTAAATAGGTCATGTCCCTTGTGATTTTCTGGTAGCGTTGGAGACAGTGTTCAAAAGCCCCAGCAGTGTTTCGATATACCTTTATGATTGATACAACATACTTGTACCATAGAGACTCTAACTCTCAATCAGCGAGTCCACACAGCTATGTACCAGATCTAGTAGACTGTCAGTCATGAAGATATTGCATTCCATCAGAATGACATGGGTCCAATAAACCAGATCAGTATTGTATTCAGCCTCACATAGAGGCAACCAACATTGTAACATTAGTTGTATATGATCAGCTCTTGTATTTTAGAGCATAGATCAAATTATTCTTTTGACATTGTCATGAGTATGGGGATGCCCACCTCGTCCATATACATGTCACACATTTATTGTATCTTACCCATTGATGGGAACCAAATTAACACAAAAACCAAAATCCACCATGCCCCAGCCCCAGAAGCACCACCTCTACACAGCAAATCCTATGACGTCCATCAGCCATATGTTGAGATCCTACCCTCACACATCAGGGGGAAACATGTTAACCCAAAAATCCCCCACTTAGCTCTCAATGGCCTCTAAGGACACCATCTCACAACTCTCATATCACTCCATTATACCTTCCATTAGGCCCCCACACCTCCAAAATAGCCTAAGGATGAAGAAAAAGGGATAAAAACCCCAAAAAGGAGGCCAAAATAGTCCCCTAGGAGCTAAAGCCCTCAAAAAGGGGCTAAAACCATAAAAGGGGCTAAAGTTAGGGCGAAAGGGGCTAAAAGCCCAAAAAAGGGGCTAAAACCCTAACCAAGGGCTTAAAACCCTAAAACCCCTTGTAAAAGCTATAAAAGGAGGGTGGGGGGTCACTCTCAAAACACTTCTCTCATTGCCTATTGTTACGCTCCATGTGGATGCTTTGAGACCTTTGCCTCTCGAACCACCCACACTCCCTCTCCTCCATCTCCATTTCCATCTGAGCCATTGCTCCCCAACCAAGAGAGAGAGGCTTCCACAAGCTAGGGCATGGTGGCCCATTCCCACTAGAGAAGGTATACTTGTGCTTTCATGTTTTGCTTCTTAATTATTTAGTTTGCTTTGATTTCTAACCATTGTTTTTATTTGCAGGTTTTGCTTAACTTGTTTGCAGGTTTTTCCATTGTAGCTTAGGTTTATTTTGCGGGTTTTGAAGTCAGAACCCTAAACCATGTTTGCAGAGGGGTTCATCAACATTGATTCTATTTCTTTCTGTCATTAGCTTAACCCTAATTTAATTTACTATTCTGTCATTTTTGTTTTTCCATTATTATAGTCTTTATCCACGTAGGAACCTACCCTTCTTTCCTATAGACAAAAGGGAGCCATTCCTGCCCCTGTAGCAAGGAAAAATCCCTTCTACATACCAAACCGTGCTATAATTTGATTGAACACGAAGAAAGCTGTTGTTTCCCTGTCGGCTTTAAAGGTGGGCATTGCCTCTGCCCATTTCGTAAAATAGTCCACAGCGACAATGATATATTTGTGCTCCCCATCCAAGGCTAGGTTACACGTCACATAATAAATCCCCCACTTCATGAAGGGGCCCACCGAGACAACGGGAAATAATGGAGCGGGATGTGACCACATTTTTCTAGTGTAAAGTTGACATGGATGACAGTGCTTCATGGCTTCCACACAATCCTTAAATATCGTGGGCCAGATATAACCAGCACGTAGTATCTTCTGGGCTATTGCTAACCCAAATAGATGACCCCCACATGCTCCACTATGGGAATCATTCAGGACAATCTCCGCTTCCTCATGGGTAAGACATCGACGTAAAATGGAATCTACCCCTCTAGGATATAAAGTATCTCCTATGATGAGGTATTTCTTAGCATGAAGGAATAATTTACGTCGTTCCTCCTGCGAGGAAGCTGCAGGATACTTCAAAGTCTGGAGATATATAAGTATATCTCTATACCAAGGGTCAGAGGTGGATATCAAGAAGATATGCTCATCTGGGAATGAGTCTTCTTCAATGACTACATCTTCTTCCGTTGGAAATTCTGCTATAAGCTCAGCAAAAAATAAGGAATTTTTAGATTTAGTGGACTGGAAATCTAAGTCAAACTCTTGGAGAATGACTATCCATTTGTTGAATTTTCCTCCAACAATCCGTCAGGACAAAACATATTGAAAAGGATTAACATCCACCACTATTGTTGTAGTCCTTAGTAAGATGTAGTGACGTAATCTCTGAACAGCATAGACAGCTGCCAAGACCAATTTATCGATGTGGGAGTACCTAAGTTCAGGTCCGGCTAAATCACGGCTAAGATAGTAAACGACATGCTCTTGGAGCTTATCATCTTCTTGGACCAGGGCTACCCCTATGGTCGACTCAGACACGACCAGATACAATATAAAATCCCTAGAGTAATATGGCGGACGCAATAAGGGTGCCGACAATCAAGTTTTTTTCAATGCCTCGAAAGCGAGTTGTGCAGTTTCATCCCATACAAATGGGGTGTCCTGTTTTAGTAGGTGAATGAAACCCTTGGTAATATTGGCATAGTTTACAATGAAATGTCGGAGAAAATTGGACTTTCCCTGTAGGCTCTGAAGTTTCCTGATAGAAGGAGGAGGAGGCAGATTTACAATGGCCTCTACTTTTAATGGATCCACCTGAATGCCTCTATTAGAGACAATGAATCCAAGCAATCTCCCTGAATCGACACAGAACACGCATTTGTGGGGATTCAAGCGGATCTTATAGTATCTGCATCGCTCAAATATCAATCGTAGGTGATCTGGATGGTCAATACTCTTACGAGAATGTGCAGGCAGATCATCAAGGTAGGGTTTGACAATGGCTTTGATATCATGGAAGGAAAAGTTCATTGCCCGTTGAAAGGTTTCCCTAGAATTTTTCAATCCAAAGGGCATGTTTTTGTATGCGAAGGTACCCCAAGGACAAATGAAAGCAGTTTTATGTTGGTCTTCTTGTTTTATTTGAATTTGATTGTATACGGAGAAGCCATCCATAAACAAGAAAACTTCACTTCCGGCACAAGAATCTATAATTTGATCTAGAAATGGCGTGGGATAGTTGTCCTTAGGATAGGCTTTATTCAAATCTCAAAATTCGGTTCAGATGCATATGGTCTCTTGCTTCTTATCAACAGGAACAGGGTTGGATACCCATTCTATCAGAGCTATGGGATAAATAAAACCAGCTTTCAACAATTTTTCAACTTCAGCCGTCATAGCCGTCGCTTTACGTGGGTTAACAGGGATTAACTTTTGCCGAATAGGTTTAGCATCAGGGTAAGTTTGGATCTCATGCTCAACTATCAATGGATCAATGCCTAGCATCTCCTCATATGACCAGGCAAAAACGTCGCAGAATTCCTTGAACAAGGATGTATAGATTGCAATCTCCTTAGGAGAGCAGTTTGCACCGATATGTATATTTTCCACAACGTCGGGATTTACAGAAATGTTTATAGGGATATTAACAGAAATATTTTCCATATTCCCCTAGGCAAACATTCCTTCCCTTGCTAAGGGATTGATGGGTGTATCAACATCATCTGTCAGTCTCATATGAAACTCTTGATTCTCTATCCTACTTAGCTTTGGAAGAAAATACGATCGATGATGAAGATCTTCGCAGATCTTATCACGTCCGCACATGGCTTCCAGAATGGCTTCATCAGAAGGTAAAACCATATCTAAACAATCCGTAGAATTCAAAGAGTTTTCTTCCCAAGTAGGCAAATAGACTTCTTCTAGGTCCTCTGAGACTGTGAGAGGGTCTGGAACGGGATCAACAATGGTTTGAGTGATAGCTTGGTAAGCCACTTCTACTACCAATAAGGGCACTTTCAATTCATGGGGGGAAGGGAGAACCCTGTTACCACCTAAGTTGTACTTAGTAGTTTTTTATCAAGTGAGCTTGGTGAACCAGACAAGGATAACTTGTTTGGACTTCAGAAGAACTTTGGAAGTACTTTTGGGAAGTGCTTGTTGTACTATATCACATGTTCATACACCATGGGGGAATTGTAATAAATGTTCTAGCATGATACTGTCTATAAAAGACTCAATCTATTAGACTTTATTTGTCAATCTGATCAGCCCAGGGTGTTTTTTCCCTTGGTTATTATTGGTTGTTGAATAAATGACTGATAATTTCTGAGTTTTTCACTCCATACCTCCAAAGTTGGGGTGGTCGGCTTGGCATTTAGGCCTATTGAGGTTATTAGAGTCTACGTGTCAATGTATAAGCATGATAGACATCATGGTCGAGTCATATGAACATGTCTAAGTCCCCCTAGGTGTTTTTCAATTTTTCAATTTTTTAGTTTTTTAAGTGCTTTTTATTAAAAAATTAATTTTTCCAAAACTTAGGCTATTTTTTAATAGTTTAATTGGAAAAATTGATTTTATAATAAAAGTGGGCAAGATAATCAGTTTCAGTCATGTAGGTGCTCATTTTCAAACTAAGAGCACCATGTAAACCCATGGACCCACTATTTCCTAGTTTTGAGTGATTTTCCATCACTCCGGTCAGAAAGCCCCAAAAATCAATTATTGATTATTTTAATTAATAAATTGATGAATAATGGAGCAAATCCAAAATCATAAATCAGTGGATTCTCAACCGATTTGATTGAAATCAGTTAGATCTGAAGCAGATTGACTGGTTCTGACAAATCCTTGACTGAAGCAGGTGATCAAATCAGATCCAAAGTTGATCTTCATTTGTCTTCATGGGGAATTGTTCCCTCTCTCTCTCCTCCACACGTGTGGACTCTCCTGGATGCTCTGTGGACTGATGTGTCGGTGTATGGGTTGATGTGTCAGCTCACTCAAGCCCCTGGTTGACAAGTAGGCTCAGTTCAACTTCAGTTCTGCATTGATGGACTCTCCATCAGCTGATTTCATCTGATTCCATGAGGAATTGCACCCCCCTAGGCTGGATGTCTTGTATTTTGTATATATCCAGGCACAACCTCCTCTTCCAAGCGAGTTAGAACTGGGATTGAGGTGCTACTGCTATTGTACTATTGTATTGTTCATTTGAAATAAAGAGAATATTTGGAGGCAATGTGATGTTGTGCCATTGTATGTGTGGATGATCATTGCCATTGTTTTACTGAGGTAACATGTATCTGTGTTCATGATTTGCTAAATTGCTTGTAGATCCGTTGTTAAGATTGATAATAAGTTTATTATAATCTTGATAGGAAAGGTGCTTTTTAATAATTTTATTGGACATCTCTTTCCTTTGATGCATGTTTAGAGATCTAGATTCAGCATGTCTTATAAGCTTATATCCATGCTATTTTGAATCTCTGTGTATGTACTAATCGGATCTCACAAGTTTTTCGGCAAGTTTTTTTGATTTCAGCTAAGCTACAGGTTCCTACATTGGAGAGGATGCTGATCTAGTTTTCTTCTTCACTCTCTCCAAATCCTTCCAAAGGCATAGTCCCTCGGCATTCCACCTGAAAGCTCCAATGTGGATCTTCAAGGAAACCAGCATTTCTCTCCTCCTCTTCCTCCCTCAAAATCAACTCTTTTACCCGATTACTTTGTTCATAGCTTTGATTTTGTTTAGATATATCATATTAAAATTAATTTCAACATAGATCTATCCTGTGAAATCCCATAGTCTAGATCTTGCTCTTAAAAGGTTTCATAAGCTTTCTATATCTAGCTTTTAGGGAAATCGTCCTTTTTTGCATGTAATTTTAAAGAAAATTTGTAGCTTGCATGCATTTGATTTCTGTTTTCTGTACATTAAAATTTCATATTCTACAATAAAATTTCACATCTTATTGGCTTCCCAAAAGGCAATCCAAGATCCCAAGGAAATCCTGCTTTCCTTGGTTCCTGTTTCCCCCTTTTAACTAGTTTTCAGCTTACCTTTTTTGGTTAAAAGTGAGCTGAACCAAAGGTAATTTCAGAGTGATTTTGGGAATATTTCAGTCTAATATTCTTGCTGGTTTTTATCAGGTTTGACAGAAAATAAAGGAAGCTTCTGTTCGGAAGTGGCCTCAGGAGCGTTCAAATCCCCCCAGGGGTCTCCCATTTGACTAAAACCTTTAATTTTTGCACTTTGTAAGCTCTTGATTTCACTCCATATAAGGATAAAGAGGAATTATATTAGTTCTCTGATATTGTAACCATTGTTAATAAAAAAAAAAATTGAATAGGCTCTTTCGAGCCCATTCCCCATCCCCCCTGGGGGGATTTGCGTCGGTGTCCTTTTTGTTTCTTTTTGCTCATTTCTGTTCAAAATATCATTGATCTAATCTGTAGGGTAGTATAATTTATTTCATTATAAATTTCATATTCCATATTTTATATTTTAAAGTAATCGTAATACTTACCCCACGACTTCCCGATTGACCCGAAAGGGGAAAGAGATTTGTGGTAGGACTAATTAGGAAACTAGAATTGTGTATCTATTTTCTTTTATATCATTCATTTTTCAGCTATTATAAAATTAAACCCTCATTGATTCCCCGATTGAGATCCGCTTGGATCGAAAGAAGTTCCTCAAGGGTTTTCTTTTAAACAAGAACACCCAGTTTAAAATTTACTAAAATTAACAAGACTCCAGTGTGTATGCTCTGCACTTGGCTGCGGTTCATCTGATCAGTCAAGCTATATAAAAATCATTTTAGTGACTAGTATAATTAGGACTCACTCTCCCAAATTAACAAACCAACAGGTGAAAATCCAACACCTAGATCAAACCATCACGGTGGAAAAATACCCAAAGGAAGCGGGGACTTCTGAAAAGTGACCTCGGGGTGCCGATCTCTATCACACCCTAATTTGTACATTATGAACAATATCTCCAGAGACTCCATTCAGCCCACATATTCCTTGGGGGTAGCCATGAAGGTTTAGTTTTGGACATACTCCAAGTACTCTCGAATATATCTGGAGTCCCCTCTTCGCCTAATCGTAATCAACTCACACCTTAAATTTAACTTAAAACATACCAAGAGGCAATCGCAAAACATTCACTCCAAGCACATGCAAGTACATTGATCTTATTTTTTGACTCCATTCTAAGGCATTGGTTATTTTCTTGCTTTATATATATATATTGTGTCTTAGCATTGTGCTTTCGTGTGTTCATTTTTGTATCTTGCCATCTTTGATTGTCTATAGTTAAATATCAAACTCCTAAGTAACTCATTCAGTTTAACATCACCTTACTAAGTAAATTGTCCTTAGTAACATAATAGGTTCTACCCCCCTTGGATTCGTTAGGATATGAGCCTAAACGGAGAAGTCAAGAACAAGGTGACAGCCTTGACTCGAGACTTGCCCCCAAGGACACACCGAGTGGCTTGAAGATTTCTGCCACATGACCCAGGTGTGTGTAAGGTGGAAACAAACCCAAGGATTATTCATATCAACAACTGTGGATATGGACTTCCCCACTCTAGTAGAACCTATATAGTTAATCGGGGATGGAAGATCAAATGTGCCCATCAGTGATGCATACATTCCAGGCCCCAACCTCTGTGCAACAGGTTTGACCTGATCAACCAATGATACAACTGACTCATTAGAATCCATGCGGCCTTTTCAAGTAAAATCGAGTTGGTCAACAGTAACCAACTTCCCTTCATGTGGAAATACTACCAACTGAAAGAAGGTCGATGCAATATTGGACATGGCATAAGTCCAGCTTCTTCCCAAAAGAAAATTATAGTCCAAAGGTGCATCAATCACTTCCACCTCAATGGACATTGCTTTCCCTGCCAGCTTAATTTCAAAAGCCGGTAGGATACCATGCGGATGGAATGACCTTCCATCAAAAGCAGTAAGTAGAGTGTTTGATGGGACCAGCTCTAGGGATCCAAGAGTTTTCCAACATGACAAGGACATAGCGCATGTAGAAGCACCCTCATCAACAACTTCCCTTCCAATGGTCTTTCCACCATGGATGACATCTATTGATAAGGCTACATGGTAAGGTAGGTGAATTTTAACATCAGACAAGTGAAATTTTTCCATGAGACTTGACGAGTCCATGCTACCTAAGGCTGCTAAGGGGGCATCCCATTAGGTGGGACAGCTCTATAACACCTCTAAAGCTAACATTGCACAAGGGGTTTGGGCTAAGTCTTCAACCATGGATTAGTTTGAAGCATCCCTAGCATTAGGGTTATGCAAGGTCTTCTTAAAGACACCTTTTGGTATCTTAGGGATAGTTTCAGCACGCTTCTCGATCGTGAGAGGGTTAGAAGTTTCACCTATAGCCTTACCCTTCTCAGAATTCTCATTTTCATAGTTTTTATTCCTAGTCTATAGCAAATTTGAAGATCGAACCATGTTGATATAATTGGGCTTAGGGGCATTTAAAGTGCCCCCTGCTACATTAGAAGCTGAAGTAGAATTCTTCCCTTGGGGAAAACGATCCTTCAGGACAGCCAGTTGTTGAGATTTTAACAGCTTCTGGGCTTGTTCCATAAGGGGAAAAAGGTGAGTGTGGTGATCCTCATGGCACAAATTACATAGGAATTTCACCTTTTTATTTTCTTTCTTTCCCCCATTAGCACTATTTGCGGGTTTCTGCTTATTTTGATTTCCCTCCCCTTTCTTTCCTCTCTTCTTCTTTCGACCGGGATGCTGATTGCCCTTCTGAGAGGTATGTGCAAAACAATTTGCATTTTGGGGTGAGGGAGCAGCCTTTGCTGCCTCTGCCATAGAATGTTTAACGGACAGCTGATGGAGCTGTTTGGCCAAAGATTCTACAGTGGGAGAGTTTACGGACCCAACCACACCATCGGCATGGGGTCCAGGCTTAGGTTTCTCTGCATTATGGGTAGGCCTCGATGCCTTAGGGATAATCTCATACAAGATCCCAGATTGCGAATAAATCAAATCCAATTGTTGGGCCCTAAGAATGGCTTCTTCTTCATTCGTCACTCTTGAAGTGGATATGTCCTTAGATATGTAAGGAAACAGGGATTTAAGGAACCACTCTAGTAAAAACTCAGGAGGAATAGTGGCTTTAATAAGGATTTTTCACCTTCTCCACTCTTGGATGTGATTCAAGATGTGGGAAGCCTTATTCTACCTAAAGGTAGATAACAAGTCTGTTCTGAAGTCATATCGAACCAGAAGCTAAAAGTGGCCAAGGAATGCACTAGCCAAGTCCCAAAAACTACTGAACATAGCAGAATGCAACTCAATGTACCATTTTGCTGCAGTACTCGTTAAGGTTCTTTGGAACAGCCTCAACCTGACTGAATATTCATTTCGTGAATTAGAAGAACACCATAAATGAAAAGTGGTGGCATGAGCCCCAGGATCTTCACCAACTTTGCCCTCAAATTTTGGGATGTCCGATGGTAATTTGGTGGGAACAGGTGGCCACGAGGGGTCATGCATCACTGGATCGTTCATCAATTTAGACAAATCTGGAAAGTTTAACATTGCCAGGAATGGAAGCTTGGGTCGAACCGAAGTACTAAAAGTGGCAGTCTGGGGATTAGAGGGACTTTCCCCCAAATTCCCATATGTAAAGGTGGGGTTTCCCCCTACCGTCGGTTGCAAAGTGGATGGATTACTTTGAAATAGATTCTATCCGTAAGCCACAGGATTATGGGTGGGAGGTGCAGTATAAGAGGTTTGAGCAGTCCCAGTCGAAACTCAGGTTTGAAAAACAGGAGCAGGTATCCCTCCGCTAAACAATGAAAAGGGAGAGCTCATGAATGGGGCCGAGACCAGAGTTTGAAAACCTTTCCCATAAGAGGTAGTGTTTCCAAACTGCACTCCTACATAATAAGGTGATGGGCCTACGTATGGAGTGGATGGGGGAATATGCCCCCCATTCCAAGGAAATCCTTGGGTGAAAGCCGAGGATCCTACCAGACCGCTCTGGGCAGTGTGTGTGAAGGAGGAAGGAACAGTAGATATACTAGGGATCCCAGTAACCATGCCACCAAAAACACCTTCTAGGCTTGTGGGAACCGACGGTTGAACCACCCAGCTCGCTGGAGTTAATGGCATAGTAGGTATGCTAGATCTAGGTGCACTTACCCCGGGGGGGGGGGCCTTCAGCTGGAATGGCTGAGGTGAAAACAAAATAAATTTCTCACATAGAATACATTATCCTTCCCACAAGGACACCTAAAACAGGTGAATCAAAAGGCCTAACCTAGACGATCATAGGATTTTTTAAGTCAATCAAGGGTGTATTAAAATTCCTTGCAAACTTGTTATCCTGCAATTCTTCTATCTCAACTGTATTAAAATCAGAGCAGTTAGAAGTAAGTGTTGGTTCACCTGGAACTTCACTTACTCCTATCGGTTCAAATGAACCGTCTGTGTCCAATCTCTGCCTTTGAGGTGGAGGTGGAGGTTCCAATGTGATGAGAGGAGGAAGGTTTTGCAACCTTCATGACCTTCTTATATGTTGATCCTCCACGATTCTAAATTTGACAATTCAAAACCTAAGGTCATCTAAACATAGACAAGCCATAGAGAAATCACTACAAAAAATCCTAAAGTCTCAACAGTCAACAAGGGTAAAAGATATGCTTTCCCAAAGAAAGCTGAAAAATAGTTACTTGGTGTCCTTGAAGAGGTTCTTAGGCACAAGCGGAGGAATCACCCACTTCCCTCCTACAGTTTCAACAAGGTTTACCTTCCAAGCTCGTCCAAGGTGAACTAGAAATAGCCTTCCAGTTTACCTATGTATGAACCCTAGATGTCAAGAGACTAGAGGCTACCTTAACTATACCAATAGTCTGGGGGGACAGTTGCAAGCCTGACTCATACGCATGGGCAGGGTAGCTGAGCCCAAAACTCTATCTAGGACAGAATCCCCATATGCGTAAAAGTCCTGATTTATGTTTCGATAAGGAATCAGAGGGTTATCTCCTCAGTCCAATGCCTCCACGCGGCCTCGTGCTTGACTCCTGTTTGAGAGGAGCTTCCTGGATACTATCGATAAAAAGAAGGATTTACCTATCGATAATCCTACTATGTCTGAATTTTAAAACTTATGGAAAGTTTACAATTCCTATACCACAAGTCTAGCCTAAGCTAGTAGGTGTATGGCCCTAAAAAATAAAAATTACTAACAAATTTTAATTATTGCATTCATTTTAAGGGCTATTTTTTACTCAAAAGGAAGTGCAATGAAGGACTATGATGTTTTTGACTCGATAAGAAATGTAAAACAAAGGGATATATTTCCAAAGCAAATTACCACTACTAGAAAACAAGCTTCTTTTCTTCTTTTTGTAAATATAAATTGATGAAAATGCAACGATAAAGAGAACTCTAAGACTATATTTTTGTAGTTTTTGAGATTCTATTTTAAAAACTGAAAATAAAACTAATTTATGTAAAATCAAATGCAAAAGCTTCTAAATTGTTTTCTTTTCACTTTTTAAAATGCTCAAATACTACTATGCACCTAAATGCACAAAAACTTGATTATGCTTGAATTAAACTAACTGTATAAAGTAAGCAAAGTGAAGTAAATAGATTAAAAGACCAAGGATCAACCACCTAAGGAAGGCTTGGAATTTCTACTTGGGCGGACACAATGAAACAAAATCACTGAGATCACACAAAGGTAAGTGGAAAACCAAATACTATCCGAAAATAGAAAAGATACACAGTGCCTAGAACCCTGATCACTGATTCAGACAACAACACTTGAACCTATAACCCAAACAGGAAAATCCACTTCAAAATGATAACAGAAGACAATCCATTAAACAATAAGAACTCAAGGGCTTCACAAGAAAGCACAAGGTGTGGCCAACAAGGTCATCAAACTGATAGTACAATGCTTATAAGGAATACCAACCAGCAAACAAACTTTATAAAGGGACATGGACAAGCAAAACCCTAACCCAAAAATTTGAATACTCAGGCTTGTACGCGACTGTGTACAAGGGCAACCCGCGTACGAAGGCCTCTGTACGTGACTGTATGCAAGAGCAACCTATGTACAGGTATAAAATTTTCTAATAAAAAGAGAAATTTTTCAAGGTATTCAAACACTACCCTAAGCATGAACCAAGATAGGATACCACACATACAATCAAGGCAAAGACTGGGCAACGGTAAACAGAAATAACCCACAGCAATCTGGGATCCCCAGCGGATTCGCCAGTTCTGTTGTTCAAGAATAAACACCCTTGTAACCGAGGTTCTAGGGTTACCAACGTACTTCTAAAACATGCAAACAATCAGCTTTAAAGTACAGAAAGGAAATAGGAAGATATGGTGGACTCACCCGATTAACGACGGTTGATCCAAGCTTTGTCTTCTCCCGCTCTGTTCCTCTCCAAAGCTTTTAGGGATGCACCTCCTTCACCTGCCACTACAATATTTGAACACGAAATATGACGACAGAATCTGACGTCATCCGACATTTCCCACGGATGTGTCAGACAGCAATCAATCTACAAAATGCCGACAACAAAATATTTCTTGCGCCGTCGATTATCCGACACTTGGGAATCGGTATTCCGACTCTTGTAGTGGCGGTTATCCGACACTTTCGTGCCAGATATGCGTAGGATTTTTGACTCATGTAGTGGCGATTATCTGACACTTCCCAGTCGGATATTTGACGTCTATGAACCAAACACAATTTGGATATCCGAACCATAAGAGTCCGATATTCGACGACCCGTATAGATTTTTTTTATAAGGTTTACATGATTTTAAACTTTATGGTCCTATACTTTCAACGGTAGCTATGTTCAAGGCATTGAATATCCGACGCATGCCCATTATAAATATAAATTTTTTTAAACATTTTTGCATGTTTGTTGTGGATGCGATGGACGATTGCGAAAATTATTTGTTCCTCAACGAACGTTTTCAAGAATAGTTTTATTCTTCAACGGGCAGTTGTGGGAAATTTTTTTTCATCAATAGACAGTTTGCCGGGAATTTTTTATTCTTCTAGTTCTCTCCGTTTGACAAAACCTTGATGCGTGGAACTTGATTTTTTAAGACAACCAGTTATATTCATTAACAAATTTTATGACAAAATGTCAAATAGATTAAATATTCTGGATCCAAACGAAGACAACCGACAATTGCTTGCTAGACTATGGGATGCAACGAAACGAAGGGGTGGTGGAAAATGTTATTGTCCGTGTACTCAATGCAAGGGGTTTAAGAGGAGAAGAATATTGATCTCAACAGCCAGAAAACATTGCAGGGAACATGGACATGCTGAGGGGGGGAACGAATATCGTCCATTTGTAGGTTTAGCATTATAAACATTATTATATTCGTTTTTTCTTGGTAATTGTATGTATTATTGTTTTTTCATATATTAATGTATATCTATTGATGTTTCCATGTATTTATATTAAAGGAAAGACACCCTATAGCATGTCATCCAAAATAAGTGCTTTCAGAACAAGTTCAGGATCAGGATCATGGAGCGTGTATGTTTAATGGAGAACAAGTGAATGATCATATTGAACAAGATGATCATGCCTATAATGTAATTGAAGATGATGGTACAAATGCATTGATCCATGATTCATTTAACATTAGAATGGATGACGATTATGTTGATAATGAAAATGATGATGACTTTGATGATTTTCACGATATACTTTTTCTCGATAAGGCATATGAGCCCCTTTATGAAAACTCCAAAACAAATCTTCTCTCTACTATATTGTTGATAATGAACTTGAAGGTTATGAATGGTATTTCAAACATTGCAATCACACGTATGCTAAGGTATCTAAAATAATCCATCACATATATAGGATCGTGATAAATTTTATTTGCATTCCTCTAATAATTGTATTGTTAACTCATTATTGGTCATCGTACGGATGAAGCATGTTTCGTTAATATTATTTATTTATTACATTAACAATTTTTTTCTTTTTTTGTAGCTTGATAGCTGATTTTTTGTTACCACCATCAAATATTTTACCTCGCACATATCGAAATTTATCTTCCATCATGAAAGAGATTGGAATGCATTATGAAGCAATTCATGCATGCCCCAATGACCATGTTATATATTATAATCAGCATGAATTTGCAGCAGAATGTCTGGAATGTCATGTAAGTAGATATCGTACAGATAAAGTAACAAAAAAGGTGCCTCAAAAGGTTCTTCATTATATTCCCATCATTCCACGTTTGCAACGACTATTCAGGTGCAAAAATATAGCACAATTTATGGATTACCATGCCAGGAATAGAAGTCAAGATGATGTTATCCAAATTCCTGCGGATGGTACTGCTTTTAGAGATATTGAGGAAAAGTGGCCTCACTTTAAAGAAGACCCACGTAATATTAGGATTTCTTTGGCAGAAAATAGTGTTAATCCATTTGCACAGATGAAATCCATTTACACGGTGTGGCCTATTTTTGTTATCAACAATAACATTCCTCCATGGTTGTCAATAAAGAGGGAGCACATAATGTTGTTGATGATTATTCCAGGTTTTATTGACGAAAATTGTTTTATTTATAATGTAGTTGTGGCATCTCATTTATTGTAATATGTATCTTAATTTCATATATATATCTATTATTTTACTCTTCTGCATGGTTTATATATCTTAATGGTTCTCATAATTATATATTTTATATGTTCTTCAAATTATGAATCAGGTAAGTTCCAAGTCAAATACATGAATGTATACATCGAACCTCTTATAGATGAGCTACTGAAGTTATGAAATGGCATAACTATGTATGATGTATCTAGACCAATACAACAAAGGCAATTTCAATTCCATGCAATGGTTGTATGGACAATACACGATGCCCGTGGGTTAACTTCATTTTGTGGTTTGTAATTTTAAGTTCCACTTTAATTGCATTTAATGATATGGAGTAGTTAGAATATTTTATAAATGAACATATTTGACATAGATATTCCATATGTAAATATTGTAGGTCTTCAGACAAAGGGTAAATTTGCATGTCCAGTTTGTGGTCCTAAGATAAAATCTCGACGTTCAAAAAGCTTAATATAGGAGGTGTTTGATGAGTATAGGCATTTCCTCTTTAAGAATCACAGGTATAGAACAACTGAAAGAAATATTTTCAATGGGAATCAGGAGACTTCATTTAAACCACGGAGAATGACACCTCACCTTTGGAAGATGCAATACAATAGAAATCGTCATCATGGTACATATGGATCATCGTATATGAATTTTTATGTATTTTAATTTTTATTGTGAGTTTTTTGTCGTAGTGGCCATATTTTATTTATGATGTAATTTATTAATTATAAACTAATATTCATGATGTCCATCGTGATCATGAAGGAATTAATGGTCTTCCACGAGGAATGAAAAGTTATCCTATTCAATTCAGTAGGTTTCCCTACTATGAGCACCTACAAATTGCTCATTTGTTTGGTACAATGCATATTGGAAAGAATGTTACTGAAACCTTATGGCAACTACTAGAGCTAAGGAGGGAGAAAGATAAAGTTGTGAAAGTGTGGAAAGACATTCAAGAAAGCAACCATGCAATGAAAGATGTCATCCAATTTCATACCAACGGAGAACAAGTTAATATAAACTCAATTCCATGGATGTTTATGGAGCAGCAAAGAAATGTTGTCAAAGAGGTAATGCGGAAAATTAAATTTCCCACCGGTTTTTATGCAAACTTGAAGAATATCATAACTAAAAAAGGTGATTCTGCGAGGGTCAAAACACATGATTGGCATGTCTTCATCAAGTTAATTATTATTGTTATGTCCATATAAGTTTTTCTTGTTTGTATACTATTTTTTTAATAAATGGCGTGGTTTGTATATTGATACAGTATGTTCTACCTCTCTCTCTCTCTCCTAAACAACTTCAACAACAATGTCAAACAAGTTATATATAATCTTGGTAAATACATGAGGTAACTAGCGATTACTTGCATGTGCTTAGTGTTTCTTTACTTGCATATATTGTAATTTAATCTTTGTTTTTGTTAAATATCGTTATTGGTTTGCATCGCTTGTAGATGGTTGACATCTAAAGAAATCCATAAAGAAGATATAAAGTATTAGAGGAGAGAAATTCCTCGTCTCATGTGTGAAATGCAGAAGCATCTACCATAGGAATTTTTCAATGCACATGAACACTACCTCATACACCAAGTTGAGGAGATTGAGTTCTGTGGACCTGTGCACTCAAGGTCCATGTGGATGGTTGAGAGGCACTTGAAATTTATGATGGGTTTGGTGACACAACTAGCACATCCGAAGGGTTCTATGATGGAAGGATATACAGTATACCAAAACATGTTGTATGTTAGTGAATATCTTCCTATTTTATCATCAAAGATCAATTTATGTCGCATTTGTGATCCGGACTCCAATAACAAATTTGAAGGGAAGCAACTGAAGGGGAAAGGTATATTGAGGAAGCTGAAAGGTAATTATTAGCTAGTCTATTTTTATTATATCCTTCATATTCTAATTGTATTTTCTAGTCATAATTGCTTCAATTAAGAGCATATACGTCTTTGTTCAGGATATTTACACCTTTCTTTGATTTTAATGGTAATTTTCATTAAACAGTTGGTCGAGAATGGGATGCAATTCATTTATACATCGCAAAAAATCTTGACTGGATGAAGTTATGGATTGAACGATGTCCACAATTGGGTCATGGAATATCATGGGAAGGTGTGGCTTCATTGGTAAAAGAAGCACAACGCAATGGAGATAACAATCAAACAAAAAGGGAAATCGATTTGGCATATGGTGTAAAAGATAAAATGGAAAGTATATAATTAATCCTATATCCCTATAAATCTTTTATTTTGAAAATTACTTATTGACGTACATGTTCTTTTTTTCCATGTATTGTTGCATAAGGACTGATTGGTTGTGTAATTTTTTCATGTATTACTTATTGTAGGTAAATATCAGATCAAAAAACTGGATGTTCCAAAGAAAACATCAGATTCTGGGATTTCGACTGTCTTTGAGGTTACCAATGTTTCATATAGAACTGACAGACATCCAGAAGTCTCAGAAAATTGATACTATGGGTATTTGGAAGATATTATACATTGTGACTTTAAATCCTTTAAGGTAGTTCTATTCATTGTCAAATGGTATAGGTTACGATTGAATCAACGTGATCCCGATAGAACTATTATTGAACATGATAATGGATTTACCATGGTAAACACAAGGTTGTTTGAGCCAGGAACAGAGCCCTATGTTCTTCCAAGCCAATGTGAACAAGTATTCTACTCAGAGGTTCCAGGTAAAGTAGGTTGGTCATTTGTTGTGAGACACGATCCAAGGGGAAGGCCGGTAAAGTATAACCTAGTTGATGGTAATGAAGAGGGTTCTATGGAAGAAAAATATGATGATGAAGAGCATGATCAACTTGATTAAGCTGACAATGATGATCCAACAGAAGATGTCCATGGAATAGTTGAATCAGATGATGTAGCAGGTAATGCCATTGAATATTATTCCAACGATGACACAATGAGTGTAACTGATGATGATGACAATGATGATATGGCCAATCCTTACAATGTTGACACAAATGATGATACATATGGCACATCATCTTCATCATCATCGTCATCATCATCATTGTCTTCCTCATGATGATGATATTCAGCATCAACATCATCGTCGTCGTCATCCTCATGATGATGATAATCATCATCATCATCATCGAGATCATCATTATTATCATAATCATGATCATCATCATAATCATAATCATTGTCTTCATTAGCATCATAATCATCGTCATCATCATCATTGTCATCGTCGACATCGTCATTGTCATCATCATTGTCATCATCGGCATCAACATCATAATCATCACCATCATCATCAACATCATCATCATCAACTTCATCACCATCATCATCGTCATCATCATCATCACCACCATCATCATCACCATCACGGTCACCATCATCATCACCATCATCGTCTTCATCAACATCATAATCATCACCATCATCATCAACATCATCATCATCAACTTCATCACCACCATCATCATCATCATCATTATCATCATCACCACCACCATCATCTTCATCATCATCGCCTTCATCATCATCATTATCATCATCACCACCACCATCATCTTCATCATCATCGTCATCATCATCATCGTCGTCATGATCAACATCATCATCATCTTCATCATCATCGTAATCATCATCAACAAAATCATGATAATCATGATAATCATGATCATCGTCATAATCATAATCATCATCTTCATCAAAATCATAATCATCATCACCATCATCATCATTTTCATCGTCTTCATTAGCATCATAATCATCGCCATCATCATCATCATCATTGTCACCATCGACATCAACATCATAATCTTCATCATCATCGTCATCATCATCATCATCATTGTCCAAGGAATAGTTGAATCAGATGATGTAGCAGACAATGTCGTTGAATATTATTCCGACGATGACACGATGAGCGTAATTGATGATGATGATGATGATGATGATATGGCCAATCCTTACAATGTTGACACAGATGATGATACAGATGGTACATCATCTTCATCATCATCATCGTCTTCCTCATGATGATTATACTCATCATCAAAATCATCATCATCATGATGATGATAATCATCATCATCATCATCGAGATCATCATCATCATCATAATCATGATCATCATCATAATAATAATCATCATCTTTATCAGCATCATAATCATTGTCATCATCATCATCATCATCATTTTCATTGTCGACATCATCATTGTCATCATCATTGTCATCATGATCATCATAATCATGATCATGATCATAATCATAATCATCATCTTTATCAGCATCAAAATCATTGTCATCATCATGATCATCATCATTTTCATTGTCGACATCATCATTGTCATCATCATCATCATTGTCATCGTCTTCATCATCATCATAATCATCATCATCATCATCATCATCATCATCATTGTCATCGTTGACATCATCATTTTCATCGTCGGCCTCAACATCATAATCATCACCATCATCATCAACATCATCATCATCAACTTCATCACCATCATCGTCGTCATCATCATCATCATCACCATCATAGTCACCATCATCATCACCATCATCGCCAGCCTCAACATCATAATCATCACCATCATCATCATCATCAACAACATTGTCATCATTGTCATCATTGACATGAACATCATAATCATAATCATCATAATAAAATTAAAAAACATATAATATATATTAAAAATAAAAAATATATAATATATAATAAAAATAAAAAACATATAATATATAATAATATATAATAACAAATCACAAGTGTATTTGGACATTACTGCGACTCGTTTTGGACAGTTCAGTTCAATTTGGAGGTTCTTTTGAATTTGGGAGTAGGTCCGCTAGAGCACAGGGTTCAGCATTGGAGCTCACGGTTGATAAGCGGAGGTCAAGGTTGAGAATTGGAGCTCACCGTTGATAATTGTAGCTCACACTTGAGAATTGGAGCTGACGGTACAAATTTGGAGCACACGGTTCACATTTTGGAGTTCCAATTTTGGATTTGGAGCTCATGGCTCAGTGGGTAAGCATCATGACCTTCTTTTCTTGGGCATGCTATGACAAGGGTTTTTGGGCATCCTATGACAAGGTTTTTTGGGTGACAAGGGTTTTTTGTGTGCGCTGTGATGTTTGCTCCTTTGTGGGACAAGCTTGAATGCAGACAAACCCTTCCTCATTTAGTGGGTTATGAACTCGTTGTTCATAATAGACCTTCTTACCTTAAAAATGAGAAACTCGTTGTTCGGTTCATGAACTTAGAATAGGGATTCGTGCCTCACCCCCTCTCGTATCTGTGACTCACTATTATAGTGATCATTCATTTTGCAGCGCATCTATAGTGCATAGGATAAAAGACAACTAAAACGCCCCGTTTTCCCGGGCATATTTTTGATAAAACACGATCAGATTTCTGCTGGAGAAATGTTATTTTCACAATTTTACAATTTCTGCAATTGTATGTGATTGTCTCTGAGTAAATTCATGATTTTAAAATGACCCAAATTGCTGGAATTGTGATTTAACCACTTTAAATTTTGATTTAGACCAAAATTGATTTTTCGGATTCTGGCGGGTTGGGGGCATTTTGGTTAGCATTTATACTGCTCCCATCTATAGATGTAATTACGCAATTTCTCTAGCTTTGCATAGACAGGCTTGATCAAAGAATTACTTCGAAGAGACTTATTATCCGGACCTATCGAACGGTTAAAATAGAACTAGGAAATTGGGGCCCCTGACTACAACTAGTAAAACCCCTCTTAAGGTAAGGAAGGTCAGACTATCTTATGGGAATAATAAGGGAATAAAGACTTCGACAATGAGGTCTTACTTCACAAGGAGGTATTAATTCACTAGACCATTTCATCCTCATATTCAACCGGTAAGGTCAGATACTACAGGGAATAGAAGCCCTTAATCTTTTAGAAGGAAAGAGAAATAAGGGGTAGGGGTTGAATTTCATGTTTCCAGCTCAGGAAAGTCATAAGGGAGGAAAGGAAAGTAATAAATAAAGTAATAAGGAGGTGCCAATCACCTGCCCCACCACAGGGTACCCGTTCTGGCGGTGCCAATAAAGAGCAGGTCTTAAGGCAAAGAGCGGTACCATATCTAGGGAACGACCTTGGATCAATAAAAAATATACCATAGGGAACAGATCCTCTCAAAGCCAGGACCTTGAAAAACACACTAGTTTGGGGCCCAAAGTTCTGTTAATATCATCATCAAACAAAAACTGTCCATGAGGACAGAGTTCAAGAACTCTGTCCACATGAACTATATCTCACAAAAGATATGATTTAGGAATAAGTCCTTAGTTTTCAAGTGTGAACTAATTATTTTCCAACTATGAATTAATTATTTGAGATCATATTAGAATCCTTAAAGATATAGAGCCATTGGACTAGCTTATAATGAGTAATGGGTTTTAAATTTAAGTTATGAAAAACAATAATGAATCCAATAGCAATTTATTATAAAAGTAAAAGTATAGTATTTGGTTAGGAGATTTTTATTACTGTATTCATAGTAATAAATTGTTTGTATTAAATCTATCAAAAGAAAGATGTGGATGGTGTCTTTAATAGTTGGGAAGATTATTTACATTTAATTGTAATTTGTTTATAAGACTTGTCATTATTCCATCGAGATGTTTCCTTTCAAGGTTGTGTATGTTAGGAATAGTTACAAAATAACATACATTACTGTGTTTCCTTTCAAAGTGCTGCAAAACTATGTTTCCATTATTTTTGTAGCATTTTCCCATGTTTTACAGTGTAGGCCCTACAAAAGTTTCACCTTCAGAACTTTTGTATAATTTTCGTTGTTTTTAAACTCTTGGCATTGCAACAGTTATGAAAACTACATTTTTTGTGCAAAAACTCGTTTGGACGCTTTCAAACCTTTTCCAAGGCTCTAATACTAAAATTTAAGCATGTTATGGTCTAATTTCATCAAATTTATCTCTTGCCTCAGCAAGAAGTTTTATATTACCTGCACTTACCTCATCTTTCAACATTTGCAACTCTTTCTTCATATTTTTTCGGCTACACCTATGTGCCATCTTTACTAGACTTCTGTACAAATCAAAAGGGATGTCTAAAAATGTTTTTCCAATGAAATGTAACAACAATTTGAAGTGAAATTGATACTGTGTCAAATATTCCTTCACATGTAAAAGAATTCCTTATGGCAAATAAAAGTTTCTCATATTTCTCTGATAGCCAAGCTTTGGGTATTCCATGAGTTAAATTTGATCCCTTGTGTTCTTCTTTAGAAAATAATCACAATTTATCAACTGAAACTTAGCGGAAGTAGTGGAAGTATGACCCTCTAATGAGATCCATAATTTACTTAGACAAATACTAATTGCATAATACATATCTATTAAAAAAAACTTTACATGAATAATAAGTTTAACTCTAATTATGAAATGTGTTAGTCAAGAAACTACTAGCGCTCGTAGCAATAACAATTACAAACATATAACAACAATAAAATAAACAATTTCAAGACTCTTGGTGAGTAACAACAACAGTTTCAACAAGTAACAACAACAATATCAACAAGTAGCAACACTAGTTTTAGCAAGTAATAACAACATTTTCAGCGAGTAGCAACAACAACATAAATTAGTTTAAAACTGCTAGTGAGTAACAGTAGCAGCAATGATTAGTTTGAAACTAATGCTTAATAAAAATATCCTAATACTATTATGGAAATTTATATAATATAAAATAACATATAATAAAAATAAAATACATATAATATAAAATAATAATAAAATACATATAATATAGAATAATATAGAATAAAAAATGACAAGTGTATTTGGACATTGTTGTGACTCATTTCGTTTTGGATAGTTCAGTTCAATTTGGTGGTTTTTGTGAATTTGGGAGTAGGTCCGGTAGACATGGCAGACAACTCTGTTGACCCGTGGCAGCAAAAGCTCAACATCTTCTCCTCACTGGAAATTACCGGTATACCATCCCCGGACACAGTGCAGAACGTGCTGGAAAATTAGACAGCTAGAACCGAGAGTAGGGTTCCAGTTTCTCAACCAGATGAAGAGCTGCTAGGTGTGTTCACAGCACGACCATTATACCCGGCCTTAGGAGGAGGCCCGTACTCATTATTCCACTCCATCCAACCTCCGAGTTTGACTAAATAAACTATTTTGATAATTGTACCTACATATTCTTTGATGGGGCTTCAGCCAATCAAATTGCAGGTATAGGTGTTCATCTTTTGATCACCCAGGACCACTATTTTTGCTTCAAATTGGGTGTTGATCTGAGTACAAACACCAAATTTGAACTACTTGATTTATGGACTCTCCTTTATTGTGCTAAATCCATGGTCCTTCCCACTCTGCACATTCATGGTGACTCCACATCCATCATTAATTGGTTCAATAGAAGATCATAACTAACTTTACTTGCACTTGGTGGTTGGTGTCAACGTATCCATGATATGGAACCTTACTTCATCTAGCTAAAAGCAGTTCACATATTTAGAGAACACAATACTAAGGCTGATAGCTTATCCAAAGAAGCATTAACCTTGGTCTCAGGCCATTTTCATTTTACTGAATTCACTAATGGTGAATGTACTGGTCAGGGCACTTTCCATCTTTTCTAGTCCTTAGCACTTGAGTCTTTTATGTGTTCTAGCTATTGACATCCTTTGTATGATTGAGGTGGATGATCCCCTCATATTACTGATCTCTCTTATTTATTGCTTCTTTGTATTAGCTACTTCAGTATTAGACTTGAATTCTCAGTCTGTTGAAGGTTAGTGATGTGGATGTAGTCAAGATTCCTAGATTAGAGGTGTTACCTTTGAATGTTTGTCTAGTATTCCTGTGAAGCTGATCAATTGTATTCCTTAGGGTTGCCTTAGGGTTGAGAATTAGTATGGGAAAACAAGTTAGCATTGCCTTAGGGTTGAAAATTAATATGGGAAAACAAGCATCATCAAGACAAGCTAAAAGGAATAAATCAGCAAATATTACAGACTGATATAAATGTATTTAACGTGCCAAGTAGCCAGATCTAGAAATGTCCGCTCTTCACCACCACTAGGAAATATGCCTCTGAAGTGCTGGCTTATGCACTTCATAGTAGCACAGAGGTTAAAACATCCACTCTAAAACTAAAATCATCTACAACATCACAAAATCATTCATGGGAAAACTAAAAACCACTTAAAGGAGATATGTTCTTTGAAGGAAATAGTCCATTAAAGGAGAACCTCCAGGTTTTGTATAGACATATATTGTCATAAATTGTAGTTATATGTGATGCATATGCATAACATATTGTCTCAAGCTTGACAACGTTGAAAGGCTAAAGTACAATGGCCACAAGAATACATTTGAAGCTTATGAATCCTACCCAATTCATGTTAGCAAAAGGCAATGCAAGCAATAAGTTAGAATGGAGACTTGTATGTAACCAAAACAGGGGCATACATTAGAATTTTTAGGGCTACCAAATTCCCACACCTATTAACCAAACTCATTCTTGACAAGCTTTTTCTTTAACAAGTTATTGGCTTACAAGTCTTTCCAATTTTTTTTCCTTATAAGTCTTTCCACGTTTTTTTGCTGGTATTTTGCTATGCTTATGCCAAATTTTTTTTTGGCCACGGTGCAGGTAGAACCAAACAAGTATTTGTCAAACCTGTCTTCCTCCAGCAAAAGTATTTTGGGAAGGCTAGAGGAAAGTGAGACAGCCAGTAGGTCTACATGGGCTAGATCAACTAGATGTCAGAAGATCAGAAGAAAATTCGACAAATGCATGAATTTTTTTCTCCAAAGAAGGGGGTCATGTTCCTATGATGATGAGACAGTGGGAGACATCGACATGCCCTTAAGGTACCAACACCTAGTGAAACAATGGGTTCCTAGCGATCTTCCTAAAGTAAACACTGATTTTTGTGTGAATGAGAGGATATATAGAATTGCACCGTCCTCATTGCATGGATTGGGCTTGTTTTGCATGGACGACATAAAGGTTGGATACGGTAGATGTACAAAATTGATGGAGTATGTTGGACCCTATTACAACTATAGTGATTGGATGCACTTGGTCCAATATACACGAAGTATGCCTAGATATGGGTTGTCAACGAATTATATACAACTGAAAGACAAAGCTCAAAATAAAGGATCAACGATGTACATGGACTAAAGGCCAAAAACAACCAGTAATATTGCGGGGTTTATAAACAGTACACAACCAGGGTCTACATTAAAGAAACCCAATTGCATATTCGAGTCGCGTGAAGGAAACCGTGTCTTTGTATGTGCAATTAAATCAATAGCTACTGGCAAAGAACTACTTATTGATTACAATTTGAACCGTGTAGATACAAACAATGTTAGTATGGTTGTGGTACAACAAACAATTTATAAGTCCTTTTATTAATTATTTTAATGTCTATAGGAATTTTTGTTAGCATATAATTGAAATTATCTACTTAATTTCATGTTTCCTTATGTAACTTTTAGTATGTTTTTGATGCAGGGTTCTCTCAGGGGCACCTCCATCTCCGTAGATGTTTGTCGACCCAAGTCAAGGCAGCAGGTATACATCGATATTGCCAATCTAATATTAAATTTTAGGATGGACATACAGATACATTGTTATGTATTTTCATTAGTATATTAGGTTCGTTTATATAATATTATCGATTTTCCATGCAGAGTGTTGATCAGGGAAGCCAACCGGCTATTGATCAGCCGACTACAGCATCAGGGCAACAGCCAAACATGAATGTAATTCTCCATTTCAAATACTTTAAAATCATAAACATGTCTATTGTGACGCATTATGTTTATTTTGTTATGTATTCTTTCATTTTTATGGTTGCGTTCATGATGGTAATGTTGTCTACTTTTTTTGCATATTGACAGGGGAAACTCCCCAGCTGTTGATCAAACGACTGGAGACTCAAGGAAACCATTTAACCTAAATGTAATTCCACATTCTAAATACTTCAAAAATGTACACATATAAAACATGTAGCATAGTGTTTATTTTTGTTTTTGTTCTGTATTTGTTAGCTTATACATATTGCGTTCATTGTGATAATGTTCTCTACTTTTTTTGCAGGTGGTTGATCGAGGTAAATCCCCATTTGTTGATCAGACCACGCCCTTGAATAGGCGTCAAGTACTCCTAGATGTAATCCCTAATATAATTATTTGTGTAAACTATATTTTCAAAGACTAAGCAATTTTTTATATATTTCAATTGCAGACAAGGGATTCTATTTATGAAACGGTGTCTCAAAACTATTTACAGAATGAGGTCTCTCGGTTGATGAGAGATAGTGAAATTAGAGAGTGTGCAGACCCGTTGAGGGTGCTACAAAGGATAAGGGAAAAACAAAATGAGGAACTGGTTTTTCTGACATTGGCAGTTCCACTAACGGAAGAGCTCGAACAAAGGCTTCAATTGTTGTTACAGCAACGTAAACAAATGGACGTAAGTTATCGAATAAAAATGAAAATTCATTTATAAAAACTTTATAATATTTGATTTTATATGCTGTTGAACTTATAATACAATGAGTTTAATTTACAGTGTGCTATGGAGATTATCAGTGGTGGTCAAGGCAATGTTGGTCCCAATGACCAAACCACTCCACGTACACCACATACTGCTCCCATATTGTCCACTGAACAATCGGCAACACGCTCTGTGAAACCGTCGAGGGCAATGAAGGGTGAAGCCGATGGTGCCCCACCCACAATAGATGTTGTAGAAGAAGGGGTGGATGCAGGGCTAGATAGAGATGTGGAAGCATTTCCTGGATCTTCTCATGTGACTAGGACTGGTTCAATAAAGTGTACATTTTTGGTGAATGAAGAACTGGTTCCAATAAAGATAGAGAGGATTCTAGTTCATTATAGATTGTTCAATTTATTTTTTATAATTTGTGTCTAATATACCGATAATATTTTCTAATGTTTACTAATGATGGAAATAATGTTTTGCAGGAAATGATATATTTTATAAACATCTATATGATTCGGCCTTGGAGATATTCGGGCCCACCATCCGCATAATGTGGAACAAGCAGTCAAAAGCTTTAAAGGATGATCTAACTAATCGCTTGGTTAGTCTGTTCGGAAAAGATACCTTTGATACATCGAAGGTACTACAGAAGGCTGGAAAACATCTAAAGATTGTCCGAGACCAATATAGGGTTCACCTATAAAAGAACCCTAGGTATGAGCACCCTCCAATGATTCCATCTATGGAGTGGAAAGCCTTGGTGGAAGATGGAAAAGAGAAGGGCCTGAGAAAATCAGGAAAGATACCACCAGGTGGAACAGGGAGGTATGCAATTCATTCCAAAATGTAGTGGTAAGCCTTATTATTACTAGTTTTTATATCAATTTTGGTACATAGACTAATGTATTTAAAAACTTAATTAGGCTCTTAGACACATCTAAGGCCACAAAGGCAAGAATTTAAAAAATTGGCCAACACAAGCTTGGGCCTTGTGGTTACTCCAACTTGGCGGCCCGATATGTAAGTATCGCAAAATCTGAATCCGCATCCAAATATCATACAGATTATTAATTTTCTTTTTTTCTAGCAAAAGGATTTAAAATTAATGGCATCATGCAAATATGAAGGCCGACCGGTTCAAAGAATTGCCCAGTGCAGAATACATGAAGCTTGGCTTCGAACATGGCTTTGACGTCGTTGTTGAACGCTGGAGAAGCTTGTCTGTGAATACTGCACGATCTTCTGCTGATCCATCTAGTTCCTAGGTATGTGAAAACTGTATAGTTTAATGATAATTTATTAATGCTCATGCAATTTGTTCCTTAGAAATAAACTAACGTAAATAATTTATTCCTTTTTTGTGCAGGAAAGTAACGATCCCCTTCATGTCGAGGATGAAGTACATGACCAACCAAACGAATATCATGCTTCTCATCCTCGTAATGAATTTATTAATGTGCTACTATTTTTTATAGACCATTTTAGATGATGAACATTAATTCTAATTCTACACAATTCAACTACAGAGCATGTAGCTGTAGATCATAACACGGAATAGGTTGGGCCAGTATGAGATAATGTTGAACATGTTGATGTGCACATGGAAGGTAAAAACACACATTCGTAATGTTTTTTTAATGAATTACTCATATTTATAAAAATATAAATATATTAATGAAATATTTTGACATTATTGCAGAAATTCATCGCCCCTCACCTGAAGTTCAACCTTCTGAGCAGACTAGTAGGGATACCGATGATCATATTCCCGAAGATGTGACTATAACTAAATATTTAAAGAGAAGAAAAGTAAAAAGGAAGTGACTAAACAAATTTTCAGTAATTCTTATTTATAAAAAAAAATTAATGCTTTTTCCTCTGTTTTATGAATGAATGCTTTACTGAATTGTTTACTGATTTTTTTTTCTGCCATTGACTAAATTAATGTTTTAATGAATGAGTTAATGAATGGTTTTTTCAGCTATTGAATGATTGAATGGTTTAATGAATGTTATAAAGAATGCTTTAATGAAAGCATTTTTCAACTATTGAGTGAAATAATTTGCATTGTAGATGCATTGTTATTTGCATTGTGAAATAGTGAAATAAATTGTTATTTGCAAGTATAGGCATTGGGTTTGGGGAGCTGAGAGTGATGTGAGGGGGGGGAAGGGCCATAAGAGCTTCCACCTTCATGTGGTTGGTCCTGTTTAGTAGAGAATATTAAATTATTCTCGAAACAGAGAGGAGCTCCATGAATGGTAAGGAAGAATACATTAAAAAACACCTATTTCTATATTTTTACTGTGTAATTTTCACTATTGCTATTTGACTCCTTTATTGGAACTTGTTGCAAATAGCGTTGAGAAACATTTCCATAGTTAAGAGGCAAGAAATTGAGTTTTGATTAGATCGATGGCCTTATATACATAGTATTTTTGGTTATCATGTTTTATCAGGTGATATATTCTTACTAATTATAATTTTTTGCTTACATAATTTATGTTAGATCATTATATTTTAAATTCCTTGATTAGATTAAGCAATTGAGTGTCATTTAATGTTGCTTGAGGATTTTAAAGAACTCAGTTACTTGAATTGAATTAGTAAATGATAGATGTTATATAACATGTTTATATAAATGGTTGGGCATGATAGCTTTGGAGATAGATTGTTTGAATACTTGGTCAATTGTAGCAGGATGCATTTATTTTCGCAACACACTCATGTATTCATTTTATGTTTTCAAGATGCTTTTGAAAAAATAATGGCTTGTTTCTACATCATAAGTCCACATTCAATGTTTTCAAGATTCTTTTGAACAAAGAATGGCTTGTCTCTACATCATAAGTCCACATTCAACAACCTTTGCAGCAAGAGTTTTTATATACTGAAAAACTAACATTCATTCTTTACTTGTTTATGGATTTTCCAATCCTACAGATGTCACGTCCCCATCCCTCAACCGACGAAGAGGACGCGACGAACATCAACACAGCCGGGGAAACCGCCCCATGAGCATATACAGAGGAAATCAATGCTGGAATTAAATCTTACAAGCATACATAGATGTAGAATGAATCAACAATCAGTGGAAGCACACACATACATTTCCAGCATGAACATCATAATTCATTACACATCAATATAATTGCAGAGATAGAGAGTAGTGCTTATCTGTGGATGAAGAATTCACCCGCAACCAGCTACGTCGCTGCAACGTTCCACCCAACCATAGGCCAACTTGCTCATTAATCTCTCAGCAATGCTGCCACCCCCGAGCTGGGCATGATTCCTCCGGAATAAGGGTCAATTGCAGGCTTATACATAGCCAAGGGGCACAAACAACAAACTAGGCATAGCTGGGTTTAACAGGCCTTCGCAGATTGGCCAAGCCAGCACATCCCAAGGGGAAAACCACTGCATACCAGTAGCAGAACAACCAGGGAGAGACCCCAAACAAAAGGTGAGACACAGCTCCAGCCTACAAGGCAACTTAGAGTGGGTTTTGGCCCTAACGTGGCCAAAAAAACTCAGCTGCAACCCAAACCAGGGTGCTTCCACAGCCACAAACACACCACAAATGGAAAACAGCAATCCATGGCCCCAAACAAGGAAACTCAGCCCACAGATTAGAAATCCATAGCCCACAGTATACACAATCCTTCCAGGTAACGGCTGGGCAATTTATACAGTCCCGAACAAGGAAAAGCCAACTCCAAGCATGGACAGAGGAAATCTCAATCAACGGATTGGAAATCCACAATGGCCCAGAACGAATTTGAGCACCACGGCCAGCAAAACATGGGGAAAACAACAGCCCCAAACAGAGACAGTGAACACGGCTCTCACCTGGGAAATCGACCTCAATGGTTTATGCGTGAGGATTCCAGCCTGTGCGTGAGGGGAAACAACCTCACCTCTGCACGCAGATCAACAGGCCATCGGGAGGACGAACAGACAACCGAACGGTGCGCGGATGAGGAAGCTGAACCTTCTATGCATGAGAATGAACTTCCTGTGCGTGAGGGTGAGCAACAGAACATGAGAAAACCAACGACCATGGGGACAATGGGGAAATCGTGGAAAGGAAGAGTGAAGGCAGTCATGGGTTGAGTGGGCATGGGGAAAAGGGACTGACAACCCTGCCACCCCACTCCCAAAGGAAATAACTGCCTCAACCACCAGCTGAAGCATTAAAGTGGTTGACAAGGTTGGATGAGACAACAAGGTGACAAACAACAAAGGTGGCGAAACATGGGTTTTTCCCATAACCAAGGTTTGACATTCCCCACCCCTTATCCTTTGGAACCATGCCCTTTTCATTCAACGTTGCACTACCGTAGCTGGTTGTGGTTTTATTTTATTTGATGTGCGTGTTTACATGATGTCAAATTACAATGTGTCGGATAGCACGACATACCATCAGCAACTATACCTATTGCCGAAACATACACACACAAATCGATGATGGGGATTTTGCCTTGAGCTCCTCACCACGATTAATTACAATATATACATCATGCAAACAGGGTCAAAACCGGGGACATTACAACAAATGCAATATGTGGACAATGGTACACTGTTAAAGTGGACTTTTCAAAGGTTACCTTGGAAAATAGGGCAGATCTTCTTCAACGAGCTGAAGTTCATGTGTGTGCTTTTGATATAGAGACAACCAAGCTTCCTTTCAAGTTCCCTAATGCTGAATATTACATGATAATGATGATTTCACACATGGTGGATGGGCAAGGCTATCTTATTAAAAATCGAGAGGTAAAAACACTTGGCATCGTTTTATGCCCATTGGTTAGCCTATCCTTTGTTTTGAAATTTATTTCAGCTATGTTTTGGGATTTTTATTGTTTGCAGATTGATGTTGCAGTGATTGTTATGAAAATCATTACTCTTCTTTAGTTTTCCAATTCCTTTTCATTTGTTTCTTGAGTTTGTAGGGGTGGGGCATTGAAGACTTGGAGTACACTCCAAAACCAGAATTTGAAGGAAATTTCAAAGTAGCAAATGTGCCAAATGAGGTATATCTACCATTTAGTGTTTACCCTAAGACTATAATTCTGAAAACAAGTATTGATCCCCTGGAAGTTTGCTATGTTTTCTAGAGAGAGCTTCTTAGGTGGTGGTTCAATCACATGCAAGAATTTAAGCCTGGGATTTATGTCACGTATAATGGAGATTTCTTTGATTGACCTTTCATCAAACAACAGGCTAAGCACCATGGAATGAAAATGAGTGATGTATGTTAATTTTTTTATCTAATATACTGGCATCTTATGCTTGCTGACTGTTGCTGGATTTTCGCTCAATTCTATGTTTAATTGGAAAAGGAGTTTATTATTTAGTGTATTACAATGAATGTATTGATCCACAGAGTGGACATCTCAGGGCCCCAATGTATACTGTGTTCTTGAATCCTTTAGAATTTTTTCTCTACCTCTTAAAATTCCTGCATTGTTTTGCAACCAAGGATAGGTTTTTGACCATCATTATAAATTTTGACCCCTCTATTATCTAGCCACTTCATTTAGCAAGAACAATCTGTGCTTACCTTGGTTGTTTGAAATTTGCAAGAGTGAAGTTAAATATCTACTGTACATTATTAATAATGATTTAAGGTAACATACTCTGTTGTTTATTTGTCTCTTTCCTATATGAAGTGGTTATGTATTTGTAGGATTCAATCTTATTCTATATTCCTTCCTTCAGCAAAGCTAGACTATTCTAGTATTGAATGCCTCTTGGTCAACAAGTTTATTTCTGTTTTTTTTATCTTAGTTGTTTCCTTTGGTCCCCTCTGTTTAGAGACTCTATAGGTTCAGTGTGCTCCATCATCACTTATTAATATTGGGGATGTAAAGCACTCTTTGCATGAGAGCTCTTTCTTATACAGAGAGAAACTTATGCAGATACTTATACAATTAGCACAATGCATATGAAGGATAAACACAATACTTTTGACCCATTTCATCTTAATCATGTTATAAAATACCACCCTTTAAAAATTTAGTCAAATCAAAATGGAGGTCAGGGACACAGACAGTGCATGGGGACTAATTCATTCCACTTTCCAACTAATAGTCCCACCCAGAGAAGCACTGCATTGTGTTCAACTAGGAAAACTTGATTGCAAGAAAAATTTCTCCGACTCTCTCGAAATCCAAGTCACATAGGCCATTTCTAAGTGGGTAAGTTGGGCTTCTCTTGGATTAACCCGGTCCTTCTTCTGCTTCTAAGAGCTCTAGAAAAATATTATGTGTATGCACCTTGGTTTATATGCAATGTTCACATAAAGACTTACTTGCTATGAACAAAGAGAATTTCTTACTATCCAACCTCATGGGGCAAATTGTAGAATCCAACCAACCAATCTAATGGGGAAAGTTCATTGGGGGACTATCAACAATGTAAATGGCTATGATAGACAAGGAAATTGGGAACTAACACCACCTGAACATGCGGGCATGGGATTATGTGACCTTTGTACATGAAACCATGTGGCCATAAGTGAAATATTTGGATTTTTTTTTTTAAATCCATCAACCGACGTCACTTTTTCGACGTTCTTCTGACACTCCGGTCAGCCCATCCAATGGCCATGCCATGACTCCGATGCTTCCTCCCATCAGACAACCAATGGTTTAAGTGTCAGACTGCGTCGAAAGGCGGAGTATTCTAGTGTCGAAGTGCGTTGGATTACCGATACTTTCTGAATTAAAAACTGACGACACCACCATTTCTCAAACACTTTTGTCCATCGGACGACCGACGCTTCAAGGGTCGGAGGACGTTGGAGTTCCGACGGTTTATGCACTTTTGGTTGGCACTTAGGAAGGAATAATGGTTGAATATGCGACATAATGGTCTGTCAGATATTTGACCCTTATTAGTCGACGGTTGAATATCCAACATTACGCCACCGACGCCAAAAAAAAAGTGTATGTGTCAAAAATGAGATAGAGAAGTGTCTAATTTTAGACATGCAAGGCGTTGGATTTTGGGTTGAAATTATGTAGTGTGCAAAGAGACAATTGTTAGCTAGAATATTTCACCTCCTGTGGAAAGCAAGGTGTTCCACTAGTCTGAATGGTTCAGATCCAGAACAAATAGAGGACAGAGGTTGAAGACTCTCCCTAGATGCTGTAGATATATGGAATACAAGGCTTTGATAGTCCACCTATGTACCTGCAATCAAGCTCAACATGAAACAAATCAAAGAAAATAGAATATGATATACTAATCTATGCTAGTGACTAAGGAATCTAACAACATATATGTGAAATCACAACAACAACATATGTGGGACAGAAATCAACTTGCATTAAAGAATATGAAGAAGTTTACAATAAAGCCTTAGTGTTGACATGCATCTCCATGAAACCAGACCTTCTCATCCCCAAAATCTCCGACTCTAGCTTTCTATGCTATCTCCAAATGATCTTGGGCCAATGGTCAAGCCAACCGCATAACAATACCTCAAGTGTTCTCTCCTCAACCATGGCTATGAGATCTTATTTATAGGGATTTAATGCATAGAGATGGTTGAGAAATTAGTGGGTGAGGTGGCCTCTAAGATCCTAGGATGAGGGATCTCAAGCTCAACCAACCCACAATAGTAGGGATAAGACAGGACATGAGGATTATCATCTAGAAGCCTTGAGAAACTTCTCTTTTTCCCTTTTTAACCAGGCTACTGCGTTTCTCCTTCTATGACAGAGTGGTTCTAGTAATAACTGCTTATGGACCAAGGACAATAAGCGGTGGCACCGCTTATGGGCAATAGATTATGGGCGGTGCTGGGAATTTGTATGAAAGATTGATGAAAAACCATCTAGTTTCCACTCTAGAAGCTGGGATTCAGGACAAGTAGGTATGTCAAATGTCTTATCACATGATGGTGACAGGATTTTGGTATAACAAGATGCCCCCCAAAGCATGAGTCTTAGAGGGATACGATAAATGAGAGCTTTGAGAACAAGTCGTCACCAAGAGATGAAAATGTCGGCTCGATCGGAGCATGTTATCAAGTAGGCATCTGTAGTACATCAGTATGTTGACTCATAGACACAAGTTACCAAACTCATAGCTGCAGACCAATACAAGGTAGATCCATGAGAGGAATAAACAAGCATGGCTACTAGAATACAACGTAGATCCATGTGATAGAGGACTCAAAATTGGACATAGATACCAGAAATACAGCGTATATTTATGTCATCCAGATGCAAATTTGAGCATATCCATGACCATACAAATGTGGATCCCTGCTGGATATACAAAACTCAATCACAACCTAGGGAAAAAGCAATGAGCACTTTTAAACAAATACCCAGGGTCTTCATCTCGTCTTCCATAAAGTACGATTATATCCATGTGATTACAATGATCTGAAGTCGAACGTGGTAGAAACCACTTTATTACTGGTCAATGATGTGAACCGTTAACAAGTGCGAGGGAGATCACCATTAATGTCAATGATTCCCAAGGTACCTTAGTACAATCTACTGAGTGCGAATAGATGTCCTGATGTTGAACACCCAGTCGATTCTATCGATCAAAGGTTGATGATGTGAACCTATGTCGAGAGAAAGATAAACTATCATTAAGGCATATAGATCTCAAGGTACTAAATATTGTTTCTAAGACTATTTTTTGGATAATGAGCTGATGTCGACAGGAATAGTCTTGTCAAAGGAGGGCCATGATGAGTCCCACATCGACGACACAAAATTCGGAACATAGTTTTGGAATGATGTGAATGTAGTAACCATATGACTGACTCAAAGATACTGACACAAAGACTGTGTAGAATGCAGAGGTAAAACTTCTTCAAATTCCCCTTGAACATTGGGTGGCACGACAAAATGACTTAGCAGCATGACTAGAAAGGACAAACACACAATGCCACAGTGGACAATGCATTCTTTTGAAAGACTCAAAGGATTGACATGACTCATGAAAGTGGATCATCATGGAGATCAGCTGAATACCCAATTGACTGACATGATTGTGTAGACAAGTGCCATGTTCAAAGGTAATGACAAACAACTTCCATTATTTACAAAATGATTCCCTTCCCATTTCCCCCATCATGATTGATGAGTTCCTCTTTTCGGTTTTACGAGTTCAAAGAGGGTAACAAACACTCGATATAGCTTGTTGGAAGACAAGTCCAGTCTCAGATGTTTTATGAACCTGAGAGAGGAGGGGTTCATTCCCAAAATGTGACTCTCAATGTTTAATTCAATGAGTCCACCGAAAGAAAAATCGGTATCGTTCATGTTTAGAGAGTCTGAACGAATACGGAAGAAGACTCCAAAGGGGTCCTTTTTCATATGATTTAGTCTCTAAGGCCCAAAAAAGTGTAAAATCATACCTTAGATAACTCTTCCAGTCATGATTGGCTACAGTGATCCTTTTTCGTAAATAGTCCGATCCAAACCGAAAAAGAGATAACCTACCATCGGATGGATGAATCTTCAAATACTTTAACGAGCGTGAAGAAGACAAGATCGTTCGACGATCTTTTCGTATTTAGGGAGCCTAAAAAGGGTTTAAAGAGAACTCCATAGGGTTTCTTTGCACAATGTCATATTTTATGAGCCTGGAAAGAATTGGAAACAGACTCAATGAATTTTTCGTGTTTAAGGAGCCTGAAAAGAGGTGAAAAGAGGACTCCATGATGCTTCTTTACACAATGTTGTATTTTACGAGCCTGGAAAGAAACTTGAAATGGACTCAGAACTTTGATACTATATTTTTAACAAGCGTGACAAAGTGTCATAATAAACGCTCGATGACCTTTTTCATTTTGTGAAAGTATGAAAAATCCATAAACAAACTTTCCAAAGCTCCTTACTAAAGTTCTGTTATCCTACAGACGACTCAGAAACAAGTATTAAATGCATTTAAGACCAACATTAAGCGATTACGACAAATGAACTTTGACTAAAATACAATTTTATATCAAAAATATAGTAATTCGGACCCAAAAATGTATATATAAGTCAAGTAAATAGTAAAAAATCAAAACATTTCACTATTTACCTCTAGCAGAGAGCACTTGGAGCATTTTCTAGCCAGATATTCCACAGCTGATACCAGGATTTTCCACCATCCGTTTTCAGCACTGTCAGTTACAGGTAACATCTAATACCTTCATCTTTCATTTCATAGCTTCTATTTTGAGATTTGGGGGGGCTTTGGGCCTATCTGGAAAGCCCTAAAACCCAATATGTGGGCACCGCGGGTATCTCTTATGGGATACGTGGTACCACTCGAGAACCACGCCAAGAACACGGTGGACAGGCGGTGCCACCACCTGTCTCCAACGAGGCACAGGCGGTGCCAACCGTGGAGAACTTAAACAAATGATATAGGTAGAAAAGACTCATTGCTTTGATTTCCAATGACTCAAGGACGATTTTAATGCATACCATTGTTGTTTTTGGTAGGTTAAGGTGGCTCAAAATATGGTGATATGGAAGGAAAGAACACATGATGATGAGGATGCTACTGCTAAAAGAAATGCGGGTTGCATTTCCGCACTATGAGACTATGGACTTTTAAAGTTCTTCTGGACTCCAAGCATGGTGTCCCACAAGAGATTACTGGAACACATACTGCAGATGTGGAATCCAGAATAGCAGTATTTCGAGGTGGGGCCACATATACTTACAGTGGAGGTAGAGGATATCTACTTCCTAACTGGTTTATCGAGACAGGGTGCCCCCATCTCACTGACAGTTTCCCATGGCGGGGACATCACCACCAGAGAGCTTATAGATAAGCACTGTGCACCAGGTATAGGTATATCAGGGAAAAATATCCCCATCAAGGCAGTGACAGATAGGGCTGTACAGATCATTCTGTTCACCATGCAGAGGGTGGTTGGGAGCCAGGGTGTGCACCAGGCTTCCAGGGCTGTTGGAGTAGGGTCCCGCAGCTACAGGAAAAGCTGTTGTTTTGGAACAAGTAATTCAAAGGTAACAATACCTGAGCGGCCGAGAGGAGAAAGCTCAACCACTGCACTTAAGGCAGCGATGAAGACAGGAGGGCTCAACTACCCTCATAAAGGAAAAGGAGCAATGAGGCCGAGGTATTGAAGACGAAGGACAGAAAAGGAAGCGACACCAGTACCCACGGTCAGCGACGGGAAGCGTGGAAGATTGCAGGAAGCTGTGGTGTAATGAAAAGCGGCAGTTTGAGTACAGATAGACCGACTGTCACAGTTAGGTTTTTTGGGTTATTGTTGGGAGAGGCCCACAGTGTTGTAATGGCAAGACCTTCGGGCCGCCTATAAAGGGATGTATTTTGTATTGTAAAAGGTTAGATAGTTGGTCAGTTAGCTCATTAGCTATTCAGATAGTCGATGATCTGTTAGCTCATAGATCTTTGTATTATAGAAGAGTCGAGCTCTGGTTCTGTTATTTAGTATGTAGTATCTTATTGTGACCAGTAGATAACTCCTAGAGTATGTATGTAACAATCCACAGGGATTGAGAGAGAGAGAGAGAGGAAGAGTATATTGTAAGAGAAGCAATATAAGAAGAGAAGAGATCTAAGAGAGAAGGGCTCCTGGAAGTGTGCACGGAGTTAAACAGAAGATCTCAGCTGCATATGAGGTTGCAACGAAACTGTGTTTACTCTCCCAAGTTATAATATATAACCCAGTTCCCGTGGACGTACCTTCTACCTTGGAAGTGAACCACATAAAACTAGTGTGTTATATGATTATTTCATGTGATTGTGCTTTACTTAGTTGCTATCTGTTATTTGTTACATGAATGCCGTATATCAGTTAGTAAATGTCTGTATGTTCTCATTCAGTTACAAAATTATAGAAAGTTAAAGGCAAGTTTAAATGTAACAAGTGTCTTCCTATGAGTCCATCAGTGCTTGTTTCACACAGTAATAGTCACTCTGTTAAGTGCTTCCGGTGTACTTATTCAGTAATTTAAGTATAGCGATGTGAGTGTGTTGAACCATGAAGTTCGTGTAAGGTTGTTTAACACCCTGTTGGAGGTTAGCCGAGTTATTCCTCCCAGTGAGAAACCCTTTGGACCTTGAGAGTCACTTTGGGCCGTACTATAGGAGACATCGCATTAACAGAAGGTGATATCGCACCGACAGATGAGCTGCGGTGCGAGATATCAAAGATAGTGAGAACCGCGGAAGGGAGAGTTTGCACATCATCCTAGTCGTTGCGATGCGATAGGAGTCCTCCCCCTCTCAGAGTCTGCGAGGAAGAGAGAACTGCGACTCGTAGGAAGATCTCGCTGGTTAAGAAGAGCCGCGAGACACCAGGATGCTACAGAACCTGGTTAAGGACACTTGAGTCTTTAGCCAACCCATCTAAGATCACTTTGGGTGAGACTTCAGGTCACTCTGTGGTCTGTTGTCGAAAGGGCCAGTGAGTTAGGGGTGTTGTTGGTACATTATAAGTAAACCCGGGTCTACCCATAGTAACCAACAAATGGTTCCATTGCCGGTTTTGAACAAACTAAGAGCTAATGTTCTGTTGGAATCCTACTAAAGAAGAACTCAACCAGTGGGTTGAGTCTACAGAAAGAGAATTTGCTGTGACAGAAAACAAGAGTCCTACGTTGAGTACAGAGGACTGGTTAGAAAAACATATCTTCACTAATATACATACGATATTTTTTGCGACCTATGGAAATGAGTTGTATGACTGGTTATCAAATTTGACTGATCAGCATATATTCAAGAAGAAAAGGAACATTGTTTGGACACCGAAGCTGATTCAGACTGTTAGGATCATTGATAATCCCATTTCATGAGTAGTGGACTTCTGGCTTGCGAGTGTGCTAGAAGGCTTCATCATAGAGTTTGCAGTCGAACAGAGAAAAAGATTCAGCAAATCCGAGTGGTACTTCTTCAAAGGATATCGTGGTAAGTACCTGAACTCTTTAAATTTGTCCGTTAAGATGCTATTACATGAAAAATGAGTACTCGATATATATTCAGATGTATACGTTAAGTAAGTATAATGTCACAAGAGTTTGAGAGTGACTTTGATGAACTTGGACGTACACGTAGTGGAAAGAAATATAAAGTAGATTTCAGATCTTCTGTCTTTGAAAACAGTTCAGACAATACTAGAGAACAGAGTCACAGTAATACATAAATAACAGAAGGGGGTATCCCTTACCATCCTTACACCCCACAGAAATCAATCGGGACTTAGAATAATCCCGTAGGAACTCCATCTAGTAGCTCACATACAGTACATACTACCGCTACATCACCTATATCTACACCACCGAGTGGTAGTAACACAGCAAATCAGCATCCACCATGTAGAAATAGAATGGGGGATGATATGAAGCTACCTACCTTTAAGGGTACAGGGGAAGAAGACCCAAAGCAACATTGGTTTCTATGTGAAGCCATGTGGACCATTAAAGGGCTCCAAGATGATAATATTAAAATTGTACAGTTGGTCACCACACTTAGGGAACGAGCCTTAACATGGTATATGAAGTATACCTCAGCGGTACCCAGAACTCTCGTACAGGTCAGGACTGCCATGATCAAATAATTTAAGAAACCTAAGTCTAAGTCACAGTGCATTACAGAGCTCAAAGACATTAAACAGTCACCTACAGAGTCAGTATGGGACTTTGATCAGAAATTCAAAGCCCTTATATACCAAGTTAGCTTTGATTTTGCGTCGGAGCAGCACAAGGAATGGTTTATTGCAGCACTGCTCCCCCACATCAGACTGCCACTGATGCAGCAGAAACTCCAGACGCGGGATGACGCATTGGAGATGGAAATTAAACTAGAGGCATCACCTCTAGCTGAGACCAGTATAGGTATGACAAACCTACAGAACCAGTTAGCTAATCTCACCTTACAGATGCATGAGATTAAGAAAGGAAAAGAGATTGCACAATAAATATGTTGTATAAAGTGTAAAGCATAAGGCCATACTAAAGATAACTGTCCAGTATTTGTTGAATACCTAGCAAGCGAGGCTCCTAACCCCTTAGCATAGACGCAAGGGCCGTGGTGTGAACTATGCAGAACAAGAGGACACCCACCTCAGCAATGCCCTTTACTTCAGAAGTATGTACAGACACCTAAGAACTTATACTGTAACTTCTATAAGTCTGTAGGACATGATGAACATAATTGTAGAGCTTATGATCTCATGGTCTAGATAAAACATGACTTATACAGAGTCCAATCAGAGACACCAGGTCCAGCAGTAGGACCACAACAAGAACCGGCTCATGTTGGCCGAGAAGGAGGCTTTGGCCATGGTGAAGGATTTGGCCATGGTCATGGACTAATCACTTGTTACAACTGTGGAGTTAAAGGACATTATTCTAAGGATTTCCAGAGCCCTACTACCACATGTAACTATTGCAAATCTTACTATCACGCTATAGAAGAATGTCCTACATTGATTGCCAAGATCAGGGAACCTAAGCCGGCGGCACACCAGAACATTCAGCTTATTGCTGCTGAGTAGAAGGAACCAGAACTAAGAGTCAACATTGTGACTCGGAGCGGTGCTTCCACCAGTGGGACATCACCGGATACTGAAAAGAACACAGCTCCGAAGTGGGTGCGCAAAGCCACTACTAAATCAACACCACTCGACCTGCAGAAGAATAAAGAGACATTTCAGGAAGCTAAAAATTTCTTTAATGACCCTACGCAATCAGGATCACAGGTACAACTGTCTAGGGGTGTACCGCAGCAAACACCATGTGGCATTATCCCTGTTCAGATATCGCAAGCTACCACATTGGGAAGGTGCGACGAGGATGAGTCGACAGAAAGTGTACAATCCTTCCTGCGGAGTTACTTAAAACTCGTGAGAAATTAGAAATCTATCGGAGAGCTTCATCGCATCATATATCAGTGTCAACCATATTCTTCCATGAGCAGTGCACAGTGTGCTGTTCATAATACTATGGGATATACAAGAATAGGAAGAGAGATGCGCCTCACAGCACAAGTTGGAGAATTTGAAATGGATAAGGTAATCCTAGATTTAGGATAAGAGGTAAATGTTCTGACTAAGCAGACATGGGAACAGATGGGTAGCCCTAAGTTAGCTAGATCACCTATCCATCTGAGACTAGCCAATCAGCAGTGGGTATCGCTACTGGGTCGATTACCGCAGGTGCCAGTTGACATTGACGGATTTTGCAGCTTTACGGACTCTGAAGTTATAGAAATCATTGGCGATAGTAGACCATACCAAGCACTACTAGGTATTGATTGGGAAATTGGTAACATGGTTGTTATCGATTTAAAGAAGAGATAGATGACCTTTGAGGACAATCAAATTCGGGTCATCACACCATTGGATCCTTTTCAGGGTCCTAGATATATTGAACCTATCCAAGCAGAGGATGAGGCACATAATATGGAGAGCCTCTATCAGATGACGGCCAATCAGAGCGACTACATCAATCCATCCGCAGAAGGGAACATTAGTTGGTGATGCGACAGCTCATGCGCATCAGACTTAGATGTTGGCCTAGAGAACTAGCAGAACAGACTTTACGAAGTCTTAGCTCGCAGATGTGCATTTATGAATAAGTCACTGTGATGGATTGGCACAGAGATTAAGGATACTCCATCATTTGATGGCTCAGTAGACGTCAACAATTTTTTAAAGTAGTTTGCACGGGAAATCCCTCAGGAGCAAAGGATGTCAATCATTGACCTTGTAGTAAGAGCCACACCTGCAAGATGGTGGTAGGCACATAGAGAACATATCGCATCATGGGATGACTTCAAGAGATTAATGGTAATCAGGTTTTCTAATAACAAGGAGTATCTATAGCAGAGGTACACAGGAGAAAGTGACCCCAGGTCACATATTGAAATGTGTGAACAGAATTGGTCGGACATTCCGGAGGATGAATGGGTTCACCTATTCATTCATACTTTAGACCAAATTCCAAAGAACTGGTACACTGAGACCGAGTTGCGCAGAGGAACCATTACATGGCCACTTATGATAGACAGCTTTGAACTCACTTTCGCTTTTGAATCTGAGTATCCAAGTATCGATCAGGATCTAGACATCATAAAGACTAATATATTTGAGGACTGTACCCTATCAGTACATACTCAACCTGAGGGGTCCATCCAGTTAGAAGATGCGCTCGAGTGTTATAACTTCGCAGCAGAACCAGAGGATGAGGATGAGGATCCTTGCAGCATCAACATTCTGGATTCATAAGGGACTCGTGATGTTGATGGACCGAAGCTATAGATTCTAGCTATCACAGACCCCATCAAGATTAAAAAGATCAATATTGGCACAGACACAGAACCAAATGTTGCCTCTATTGGAGACTATTGGGATGATGAAATGGTAGCACACATTGCAGATCTATTACACGACTATCAGGACTTATTCCCCACTAAATTTACAAAAATGAAGGGAATTGTAGGAGATCTGAGAGTAATGAGGTTACCATTGAAAGAGGATGCTAGGCCAGTCAAATAGCATCCATACAGATTAAATCCATGGTATAAAGAAAAAGTTAAGGATGAGATCGATAAGATGCTAGCAGCAGGCATCATTGAGCCCGTAGAAGAAAGCGAATGGGTTAGTCCCATGGTCGTGCAAGAAAAGAAAACCAAAGGAGAAATCAGAATTTGTGTCGATCTGCGTAAACTCAACGATGCATCACTTCATGACCCGTTCCCGACACCGTTTACTGATGAAGTGTTAGACAATGTGGGAGGATAGGAGGTCTAATCCTTTACTGATGGATTTTCAGGCTATCACCAGATTAGAATCCATCCAGAAGATCGATATAAGACCACTTTTGCGACAGAATGGGGCTCATTCCAGTATACGGTAATGCCCTTTGGTCTTAAAAATGCACCAGCTATCTTTTCAAGAGTAGTAGTTGTTGTATTTAAAGAATACATCCATAAATTCCTAGAGGTTTATTTTGATGACTGGACTGTATTTGGATTAATCGACAAGGACAAAGGAGATTTAAGACTGATGTTAGAGAAATGTAGGCAATACCAAATTTCTCTGAACTTGAAAAAATGTATATTTTGTGTGCCATTTGGTATTTTGTTGGGTCACATTGTTTGCAGACAAGGCTTGATGGTAGATCCTGCAAAGATTGCCATCATTGTAAATCTTCAAGCACCCAACTCAGTCAAGCAATTAAGGACAGTACTTTGTCATACCGGGTACTATAGAAATTTCATCAAGGGTTATGGAAAGATCATAGCATCGACGGAAAAGATGTTAAAGAAAGATGCCAAATTCCTATGGAATGAGGAATTCCAGAAAATTCTAGACACTCTTAAAGAGAAGATGGTTACAGCACCCATATTAGTATTTCCAGACTGGACCAAGCCATTTCATGTACATGTGGATGCATCTGGCATCGCACTAGGGATCGTCTTAACCCAGCCAGGAGAAGGGGGTATCGATCACCCTATCGCATACTCAAGCAGAAAGCTATCCACTGCAGAAAAGAACTACACCACTATAGATAGAGAAGGTTTAGCTATGGTGTATGCTCTACAGAAGTTTAGGCACTACCTGTTGGGTGTCTCATTCAAGATGTTTACTTACCATTTCGCTTTAAAGTACTTGGTCAATAAACCAGTGTTAGGGGGAAGAATCTATAGATGGTTACTCCTGTTTCAGGAGTATGATTTTGAAATCATGGTAAAACCAGGAAGATTAAATGCCAGACCTGATCATCTATTGCAGATAGACTCAGGAGAAGAACCAAGTAACCTAGAGGACAATTTTCCAGATGTGCAATTGTTTGCTATTCAGATCGCAGATGAGTACTACGCTGATATCATTCACTTTCTCACCATAGGATGGGCACCTGTTGAGTTTACTAAGCATCAAAAGAAACAGCTAGTTGTTAAAACAGTAGACTTCACATTGATCGTAGGGTACTTATACAAGTTAGGTCCAGATGAAGTCCTGCGCAGATGCGTTATGCCACATGAGAAAGAGGCCATTATCAGAGAAGCACACTCAGGTGCCGCAGGAGGTCATTTCACAGGAAAGCTGACTGCTCAGAAAATCTTAGCTGCAGGATTATGGTGGCCTACTTTACACAAAGATATTAAGGAGTTTTGCAGATGCTGCGATATCTTCCAGAGGGTAGGAAAACCTTCGTGAAGAGATGAAATGCCGCTACGACCACAGATCACACTGCACGCATTTGACAAATGGGCTATATATTTTGTGGGTCCTATCAACCCACCAGGAAAACGAATGGGTGTGAGATACATCATCACAGGAACAGAATACCTCACCAGATGGGTAGAGGAGAAAGTAGTAAGAAATGGTGATGCTGCTACAGCTGCACAGTTCATTTTTGAAAGCATCATCAGTAGATTTGGATGTCTAGTAATTTTGATGAGCGATCAAGGCACACATTTTTTGAATCGCACTATTGAAGCCTTGACAGAGGAATTCCAGATACAACACCATATGAGCATGCCCTACCACCCACAAGCTAATGGTACATTGGAGGCCTTTAACAAGATTCTAGAAAATGTTCTTACTAAGGTCTCTAATAGCCAAAGAAATGATTGGGACCTCAGGGTTAACGTTGTATTATGGGATTATAGGACTACATGCAAGAAACTTACAGGGCACACACCTTTCAGCTTGGTGTATGGACAAGAGGCTGTTATGCCTATGAAATATATTATTCCTAGTTTAATAATTTCTCAAATCACCAGGATGGCTGATACAGACACGATGAATGAAAGACTAGCGCAGCTGCTTGCCTTAAAGGAAGACAGATTCATCGCAGGGTTCCATCAGAAAGTGCAGAAGGCACGAGAAAAAGCTTGGCATGACAGGCACATTAAGAGTAAGACTTTTCAATTAGGATACCTAGTGCTCCTTTATGACAATAAGTTTATTAAGTTTCCAGGAAAGTTCAAGATGCATTGGTTAGGGCCATATCAGATTCAACAAGTTACAGAAGGAGTTACCATTCAGCTCAGCAAACTGAACGGGGAGCTTCTGCCCACATTGATTAATGGCAGCAGGCTCAAGCTCTATAGTGATAGCCACCCCACCTCTCAGGCCTAACTCAGACAGTGTATAAAAGTGTAGATGCCCAGTGTAGTTGAAAGGAGGCATCGAACTGGGACTTAGTCTACACCGGCAGATAGTCTAAGTACAAGGAATTGCATAAGGACGGTTCATTTTGTGCAAGTCATAGGATGCTTGCGGGAAAATAAAAAATGAGTAAATTGTTTGTATAGGTGATGCGGTGAGGCATCGCAAAAAGGTGATGTTTCCCCGTGCAACGTAGACAGTGTTGAAAAAGAACAGAGGGCCAGTCACTTCGCCCTCTGACAAGCAGTTAATCCGGATACAACAGGTATCCGTTGCCCTAGATTTGGCAACAGTATAATGATTTTTCCAGATTTGGTAAAATCTCCGATGAGACTGGCACCTGCACACACGTTTTGAGGGAAATTTGATCGGATTTTATCAATTAATGAGGATCAAAATGACGGGTGTTGTCTTGTCCATGCAATTAATACTGCCGATGGGTCTAGTCTACAGGACCGTTGAGTCACAGAGTATCGCCTTTGTTATAAATAGAAAGATCATCCATACAGAAGGGTTACTTTGGCAATTTCAGAGAGCTATAGAGCAAGTTGCAGACTTTTCCTTATGCAGAGATACCCCAGTTACAAAGTGCTAGTTTTCCCCAATTTCACAACCATTTCCCGTCCATAGTATTGCACCGAGTGGGTTCTGTCTGAGGAGGAACCTTTAGAAGACATTGTGAGACGATTCCAGAGTGGTGGCCTCCAGCCTGCTATGACGATGCCGCCCAATGTTGTGAAATAAGGTACATCACAAGTCAGACAGCCACAAAGGATGAGGAGTCAAGCATAGGACGTAGAAGATGACATCAAATTCTTAGCTGCAGAAAATCAGAAAGACGAGCCGGTCACTGAAGATAAGAAAGCAGAGCAGAAGAATGATGAGAAGGAATCTCCAGCCAGGAAGAAAGTAAAAATGAGAAAAAGAAGGCAACGAAAGAAGGAAGATGACCTATCTCATCAGCTAAGAGAAGAACAAGAGGTTCCAAAGGTCAAGAATGAAAATATGTAGAACACAAGCAGCATGAATACCTGGAGCGAGTTGCTGAGAAGAAAAGTGAAAGGGAAAACAAACCAAACAAGCAGAACTTCAAGAAGCAGACAAAGGCTTGTTCTTAGAATGAAATTCCTGGTTTGTATACCTTTCGCATTAGAAGGCTCCAGAATGAATGAAATGTTTGAGACGACTGGAAGATACAGATTTATATCTTCTTTGGGATACGAGTTCTAAATCCAGCTAGAGAGGAGTTCTCGTGATACCAGGGATTTGAATCCTTGTGATGAACAAATGGATGGTAGGTCTTGCAAGGGACGAGAGCGAGAGCACGACAATAAGGGAAGGAAATATACAAGGGACCTACGAACTAAAGTTACAGAAGACTCAAGCATCAGTCAAGCTATGCATGAAACGTCACAAGAGTGTGTCGAAGCTATGGAGCAAGAAGTCGCAGGACTTCGATAGAGATTTACAAGGACTTCGCAGGAAGCCAAGGAGAAGCTACAACAAGAGAAACCAGCTGTTGGTGGCTCAGGGATGAGCCACAAGTAAGTGTTAGGGGACTGTTGGAGTAGGGTCCCACAGCTATAGGAAAAGCTACTGTTTTGGAACGAGTAAGTCAAAGGTAACAGTACCTGAGTGGCCGAGAGGAGAAAGCTCAACCACTGCACTTAAGGCAGCGACGAAGACAAGAGGTATCAGCTACCCTCATAAAGGAAAAGGATCAATGAGGCCGAGTTATTGAAGACGAAGGACAGAAAAGGAAGTGGCACCAGTACCCACGGTCAGCGCCGGGAAGCGTGGAAGACTGCAGGAAGCTGTGGTGTGACGGAAAGCGACAGTTCGAGTACAGATAGACCAACTGTCACAGTTAGGGTTTTTGGGTTACTTTTGGGAGAGGCCCATAGTGTTGTAATGGTGAGACCTTCGGGCCGCCTATAAAGGGATGTATTTTGTATTGTAAAAGGTTAGCTAGTTGTTCAGTCAGCTCATTAGCTATTCAGATAGTCAATGATCTGTTAGCTCATAGATATTTGTATTATAGAAGAGCCGAGCTCTGGTTCTGTTATTCAGTCTGTAGTATCTTACTGTGACCAGTAGCTGACTCCTAGAGTATGTATGTAACAATCCACAGGGATTGAGAGAGAGAGAGAGGAAGAGTATATTGTAAGAGAAGCAATATAAGAAGAGAAGAGATCTAAGAGAGAAGGGCTCCTGGCGGTGTGCACGGAGTTACCCAGAAGATCTCAGCTGCATATGAGGTTACAGCGGAACTGTGTTTACTCTCCCAAGTTATAATATATAAACCAGTTCCCGTGGACGTAGCTTCTACCGTCGAAGTGAACCACGTAAAATCAGTGTGTTATATGATTATATCATGTGATTGTGCTTTACTTAGTTGCTATCTGTTATCTGTTACATGAATGACGTATATCAGTTAGTAAATGTCTGTATGTTCTCATTCAGTTACAGCATTATAGAAAGTTAAAGGCGAGTTTAAATGTAACAAGTGTCTCCCTATGAGTCCATCAGTGCTTGTTTCACACAGTAATAGTCACTCTATTAAGTGCTTCCAGTGTACTTATTCATTAAGTTAAGTATAGCAATGTGAGTGTGTTGAATCGTGAAGTTCATGTAAGGTTGTTTAACACCCTGTTAGAGGTTAGCCGATTTATTCCTCCCAGTGAGAAACCCTTTGGACCTTGAGAGTCGCTTTGGGCCGTACTATAGGAGACATCGCATTAACAGAAGGTGATATCGCACCGACAGAGGAGCTCCGGTGTGAGATATTGCAGATAGTTAGAATCGCAGAAGGGAGAGTTTGCGCATCGTCCTAGTCGCTGCGATGCGATAGGATTCCTCCTCCTATCAGAGTCTGTGAGTAAGGGAGAACTACGACTCGTAGGAAGATCTCGCTAGTTAAGAAGAGCTGAAAGACACCAGGATGCTACAGAACCTTGTTAAGAACACTTGAGTCTTTAGCCAACCCATCTAAGATCACTTTGGGTGAGACTTCAGGCCACTCTGCGGTCTGTTGCCGAAAGGGCCAGTGAGTTAGGCGTGTTGTTGGTACATTATAAGTAAACCCAGGTCTACCCATAGTAACCAAAAAGGGCACACATGCTGTATGCCATAGAGGCTGTGGCACCTACGGTGTTCAACTGGGTGGAAGCAATGCTTCCAATATTCAAGGATCAGCTGACTAAATTTCGGTAGGTAGAGCTAAAGTAGTTCCACTTTTGTTCCATCTTAGCCTGCTTCTTCTTCAAGCGGGTCCCACATATGAGGCCCCAGGTGACTTTCCGTAGTCTGAGAGCACGAGACCCCCGTATGCTGAGGTGGGTCCAGGTCATGGCTCGCATAGGAGTGGGTAGGGGTAGAGTGAAGTTCGGTGATCCATTCTTTAGATGGCTGTAGGATCAGATGCTCATGGTCGAGGACTATGCCTATGCAGGCACAGACTTTACAGGAGATCCTCACCTACCACTCCCACCTGAAGGGCATTGGGGTGACATCGATAAGAAGCAAGAAACCCTAAAATGGATAATGTTTTTTAAAGTTTTTTATTTTTTATGATAAGTAATGAGACCTGTTTGTTCTCATGCAGATGTTGGAGCAGCGAGGCTTGGAGGAGCATCTCCATTGGATAGGCGAGCCGGAGCTCGCTTCGTACCATAGGGTGATGATATCACTGGGGAGCTGGAGGAGAACATGGAGAGGTTGACTCTGGACATCCCAGATGCCGACATAGATGACCTCCTGACTAGATATCAGAGATCTACAGCGGGAGTACCGGGTATATTTAGCAGGCTGCTACATAGGGTGGCTCGAGCAGTGATGTGCTATCACGAGCACCATTAGTGTATGAGACACGTATATTGAAAGCTAATAGATTTAGGATTTTGTATGATGATTTTTCATGAAATATTACATGCTTCAAATGAGGTCTCGGGACCTATTTTTTGTAAAACTTTTCATATATATATATATATATAGACTTTTATACGGTGTTTATATGTTTCAAATGGACCAATGCATTTTCTATGAGTTCTATGTGTCTTCAAATGTTTATTTACAATGTACCATGTTTGATTTAATGTCATGAATGGGAAATATGACAATATAGGATGTAATTATCCAATGAGTCAGCAACTACATTATGTTCCCTAGGGATATGCTTATAGGTAATGGTTCCAAATGACCTTTCTAACAAACGTACCCTCCAAAAGAGGCGGAGGAGCACTGGGTTCCTAATGGTGTAGACATGGTTCAAAGGACAAACCATGAGCTATGAGTCCATCAAGACTACTAGATCACGGACATCCTAGGAGGCAGCTTTAGTTAAGAGACTGATGACTACTTCATACTCAACGATGTTATTAGTAGCAGGAGCTCTGCAAACTACTCCTGAACTGACCAAATATTTAGCTGGGGAATAGAGAACCCAAGTAGCCGAGGAGAGATTCAAGGTGTGGTGAAAAGCACCATCAGCGAAGCCGTAGAAAGCCATCTGCATGACCAAAACATGGTATAAATAGATGCGGACACTAAAACTCAAAACCATATTGAAAATACTAAAAGCACACTGAAAAGTCAATATATATATATATACAAGATACTGTCCAACAAGACCTATGCATAGTACCTTTTCAGGTACAACCCATTGTGAGGTTGCCCCAAAGGGATTCCATCATAATCAACAAGATCATAAGCTCCTTTCTCTAACACCTTAGAAATAATGAAAGGTCCATACCACATGGACTCGAACTTACCCTTCCCTAGTTGGCCATATCTCTGGTCATAAGTCAACACTAGGTCACCCTCATTGAAAACACGAGGCTGGACAGATTTATCATATTGCACCTTTATGCATTTCTTATGCGCCTCATTAGCCAAGGAAACATCTATGCGAGTCTCATCAAGGTTATTCAAATACATAAATCTCTCTTCCTCTACAGAAGTGTCCAGGGGAAGTTCGATGGCAAGTTGTAAAGATGGAATCTGACATTGGATCGGCAAGACAGCTTCAAGTCCATAGACAAGCTGGAATGGCGTGAAACCAGTAGCTGTTTTCATGGAAGTCTGATAAGCCCAAAGAGTAGAAAAAAGAACAAGGTTCCAATTGGATCTATGATCTCCAACCATCCAACAAAGCATAGTTTTCAAAACTTTGTTAATGGCCTCTAACTAACCATTAGCTTTTGGACAATACGTCGTAGAGTTTTCATGGCGAAAACCTAGCTTGGCACTCAATTCCTCCATCATTTGATTACTGAAATGAGATCCGTCATTAGTGACGGCTATGATATGATTGAACAAGAAGAGAGCAGAAATATTACCATCTTCTGCATATGTAGGCATGGCCTCAACCCATTTTGTGAAATAATCTATGGCTACGATGATGTAACCATGCCCCCTGACTGAAGTAGGCTTACAATGCATGAAGTCAATCCCCAATTTAGTGAATGGGCCAACGACAATGATGGGGTGAAGCGAAGCAGGATGGGTGCGCTTTTTAGGATAAAAATGTTGACAAGGTGGGGATTTCTTAACATCCTCATGACAATCTTTGAAGATAGAAGGCTAGAAATAGCCAGCACGAAGGATTTTCTGGGTTGTAGCCATCCCAGATAAATGACTGCCACATTCTCCAGAGTGGAAATCATTCAATACATGTTCATCCTCCTCATGGGTGAGGCATTGCTGGAGAATGGAGTCAATCCCACGTCTATACAAGGTATCATTCAAGATAAGATAGTACTTCGCATGGTGACGGATACGACGGCAATCATCACGAGATAAATGTGGATGAAAACGTTGGGTCTAAATATAAATCAGCAAATCTCCATACCAAGGATCAGTAGTGCTAATCAGGAACAGGAATTCATCTGAAAATGAATCACTGGGCTCATATTCCATTGTAGCACAGGGAAGATCACACATAAGCTCTGCAAAAACCAAGGATTTCTTTGATGTGGCCTTGGCAAACTCCAGATTGAACTACTGAAGGATGACGATACAACAGGAGTATTTTCCCCTGAGTACATGATGAGTCAGAATGTAATACATCGGGTTCTGGTCTGCCAATACGGTGGTAGTGCGGAGCAGAATGTAGTAACGAAACTTTTGTACGGCAATGACCGTGGCCAATACTAACTTCTCCACATGTGAATAACGGGTTTTAGAATCAATAAGATTCTTACTGGCATAATAAATCACATTCTCCAGACCATGGAGATTGTCCTGCACTAAAACCATGGCGATGGTAGTAGTGGAGGTAGCAATATACAAGAGAAAGTCCTTTGAATAATACGGGGGGTGTATCACAGGTGAATGAGTCAGAGCGTGCTTAATATTATCAAAGGCACATTGGGACTGGTCATCCCAGAAGAATGGATTGTTCTTCTTGAGGAGACGCATATACCCATGCATTTTCTCTACGAAATTGCACACAAAAAGACAGAGAAAGTTTGCCTTCCCTTCCAAAATTTGGAGTTCAAGGAGGTTGGTTGGGGCTGGTAGATTAATGATAGTGGAAATATTCAAAGGATCGATCTGGATGCCATCTTTGGATACCACAAAGCCAAGAAGACGTCTCGTCTCAACAAAAAAAACACATTTATGTGGATTGAGTCATATATTATAATGATGGCATCTTAGGAATATGTCTCTAAGATGACCAGGGTGGTCCTCTCGTCGCTGTGAATGAGAAGGGAGGTCATCAAGGTACGGTTCAAAAACATGTTTAATGTCATGGAATGCATAGGACATCGCACACTGGAACGTGGCTCCATCATTTTTCAAGCCGAAAGGTAACTTCTTATATGCAAAGGTTCCCCATGGGAAAATGAATGTCGTCTTATGCTGATCGGAGGGAAATATCTCAATCTAATTGTAACCAGAGAAGCCATCCATGAATGAAAAGATGACACTTCCATCACAGTTGTCGATAATCTGATTGATATGTGGGGTAGGAAAGTTGTCCTTGGGACAAGCTTTATTCAAATCCCTAAATTCGATGCAGACTCTAGTGGTGCCCTACTTTTGATTGACAGGGACAACGTTCGATACCCATTCTGTTAGAGGTACAGGATAAATAAAACCATCTTTCAAAAGTTTCTCAATCTCAGCTTTAATAGCTGCGGCCTTCCAAGGATGGACTTGCCTAATTTTATTCCTGACAGGTTTAGCTATGGGATAAGTTTTAATCTTGTGGACCACAATGGAAGGGTCAATCCTCAGCATCTCTTCATAGGACCAAGAAAAAATATCACGGAATTCCTTGAAAAGTGCCTTATATGCTTCAGATTCATCTATGGAGTAGTTCTTCCCAACATGAACATGCTCGATAACATCAGGCTTGGATGATATCTCAATTGGGTTCGTCTGAGTAAGGTTGCAAAGGTTTCCTTCAAAATATGTATCTTGCAACAATATAGGACTTTGTGGAACGTTAACAATATCAGTAGGAAACAAGGATGCAAAATCATGGCTGCCAAAACTGGTGTTGGGGAGGAACATGGATCTATGGTGGTGATCCTCCCAAATGGGTTCATCCATGTTCATGATCTCTATAATGGACTCATCGGAGGGAAAATTCTCGGAGATATAGTCTAGAATCGGAAGAGACGGTTCTAACCAGTACAATAAATGGTAAGGATCCAAAGCCACTAGATGAAGGTCATTAGTGTGATCATCGAAAAAGTTTTGAATGGTGTCATAAATACCTTCATGAGGAATCAATGAGGTGGAATCAACAACATTTTTCCCCTTAGGCTCATAATCAAATGAGGCGATCATATGTATTGTCGCAGTATCCATGCTAGGAGGAGTAGATGAGAAAATCCCCATAAAGGATGAATCCTTCAACATGCCTACTCCAATCGACTGGTAAAGAGGAGGGGACTGACCTAACATGGGGATGTTATTAGCCGTGGAGGTAGTAACATCTGGAGTATAGAAATCAAGCTGATCAATCGTAACAATTCTCCCTAGATGTAGGAATTGGACCATTCAAAATACTGTTGAAGCAACAGCAGTCATGGCATAGAACCAATTCCTTCCTAGAAGGATGTTGTAATCTAAAGGGGTATCTACCACCTCTACTTGGATGGAAATAGTTTTTCCCCCCAGCTCGATTGTGAGGGCTGATATGAGACCATGGGGTTGGAAACCCCGTCCATCAAAGGATTTAAGGGTCGTAGGTGATGTAACAAGCTCGGGAGATCCAAGACCTTTCCAACAAGTCAAAGATAACACCGAGGTCGAAGCTCCTTCATCTAGCACCGTTTAAAATACTTTGTTTCCCACTACTTTCGTAATGATATGAAAAGCAAGATTATGCGGTAATCTAGGTTTATAATTCTCAACGTTGAAATGAATCAAGTTAATGTTATCCAGGTCTAAATATCCTAAAGAGGTCAACAAGTTCTTGCGCTGTGTGGGGAAACCTTGGAGTACTTCTAGGGTAGACATGGCACAAGGTGCCTGAGCAAGATCTTCAACCACATTATAGAATTGAGCAGCTCGGGCATTGGGATTAAAGATATCCTTCCGAAGAGTACTCTTAGGTGGGTGCAAAATCATGTCAAGAGTAGGATTCTCAATAGATAAAGGGACAATAGACGAGGATTCCGAAGAACTAGTAGAGGGAGCTTTCCCTGAAGAATATTGATCTTCTTTCTTATCTGCAGGTTTATCATAATTCTGACTTCAAGTTTGCAGATGGATGGTATCTGAAGACATCATATGAATTTCCTTTGATGAACTAGAGTTACCTTGGTTAGACATGTGGTCTACGAGTTGTTGTTGAGAGGGAAAGGGATCCGTAAGTACTGTAGGTGTCGGATTACACTTTAGAAACTGGGAGATTTCGTACCGACAGGGACACTCATTTGAAAAATGGTCACCACCGCATAACAGACAAGGATATTTAGCCTTCCTTTTCCCTTTGTCGTTGTCGTTATTGGTTGGTCGTGGAGTCTCCTGTTGGTTTCCAGATTTTTTATTTCTATTTTTACCTTTCTTTTTATTACCCAAGATTTGAGTACTTTGAATGGAACTGACCTCGGAAAAAACCTTAGGAGTCGAAGGAGTAGCAGTTTGGGTTTGCTTGGAAGGTTTCACTATGGATAGGGATTGGATTGAACCAACAATCCCATCAATAGGTACTTCTGTTGGTGGCTTGGCAAGGTCAGTGTTGGAGTGAGGAGTTTGAGGAATTAGGTCATAAAGAGTTCCAGACTAGGAATAGACCAAGTCTAGGTACTGATCCCGACTATTAGCCTTCTCTTTGGTAACGGCACCACCCATAGCCCCATCTTGGGCAATAGGAGGCAACAAGGACTTAGTGAACCACTCAGCTAGCAACTGATCCAGAATAGGGGCCTTAATAAGCCTTCTCTACCTTCTCCATTCATGAATATGATCAAAAATGTGGGTGGAGGTGTTTTGTCACAGAGAAGTTAAAATATTAGTGCCTGTTTCATAACAAATAGGGAGCTAAAAGTGTGTAAGGAACACAGTTTCCAAGGATCCAAAATCCACAAACGAATGTTGTGGGAGTTCAATGTACCGGTCAAATTTCGCTGAAAGTGTCATAACCAAATGGAATCATCCATGAGGGAGTTCGAAGAACATCATAAATGAAAAGTCATAACATGGTTCTTCGGATCGTCTCCCTGCTTCCCATCAAATTTTGAAATATCCAATGGTAACATTACTGGAATGCGAGGCCATGAGGGATTGTGTCGAATGGGATCATTAATCAATTTGGATAGATCAGGCAAGTCCAAAGTTTCTAGGAAAGGTAACTGTCGGTTGGGTTACACATACTGGTAATATTGATATGGCATATAATTACTAGTAGGACCATAGGTAGACTAATAAACAGGTTTCTATGAGGAAGAATCACCAGAAGATCCACCCATAGGGGGTTGATTTCTAGAATTAGGATCACTAGGACCACCAGGGCCTCCAGGAGGAGGACCACCAGGGCCACCGGGACCACCAGGACCACCGGGATCACCAGGACCACCAGAAGGCGAACCACTAAACCCCTCGAAGCCTCCAAGAGGTGGTAAACCTCCAGAGCCACTAGAACCAGACCCTCCAGAGCCAAAAGGAGGAAATCCACCTGGTCCCCCAGGACCACTAGGACCACCAAGACCATAAGGAGGAAAGTTTCTAGATCCTTCGAGACCATTAGCTCCCCGAGGGGGAGGACCTCCATAAGGCGGTCCTCCTGCACCTCCCACAGTATTTATAGGTATCCCTCCCATAGCTGGCATGTAAGACTAGTTGGGTTTCCCCCATGGTGTAAAAGTGTTACTAGGGTATGGAATTCTAGTATAAGGCATTCATGTAGGATTAGATGGGTGATTACCTATAGGTATTTTATAACCATGACCTCCAGAAGACTGAACGATTACAGTTGTGCCCCCAAGGGCTGACCTGAACTAGATGGGGGATTTACCACATTAGTATGGGTGGGAGGGACAAAAAATATAGATGATTCTATGTTAGAGGTCTACCCTTGACTAGGTAAAATTCTGGCATCAGATAACGTAGGTTGTGCTGAGGGTTTCCCCCCAGCATTAGAAGGTACTGAAGTAAGAGGAATTGAAGGTTGGGCCCCAGATGCAAAAGACCTGGGGAGATTTGGAACAAACATAACATGAGAGGTGAGAGGGGTGGTAAATTGACCTGGGTTGTGGGTTGTTAATGGATGATCTATAATCGGTTCAATGGGTCTCATAGAATTGGCCAGTGAACGATATCCCACAGGAAGAGATGTGGAACGTATTGGTGTAGAGCCTAATAGGTCATCAATCTACTTTTCTACCTCATGTGCATGGAGAATAGCAGCACGGTATTGCCTGCATTCTTCTTCATCATCAGGAGAACTTGCACGGGTGCCAAATGAGGCAATGGCCTATCCTATAGGTGTCTCCCAAAAAGGAGCATTGGGACCAAATTCCGAACGGGTTGTATCATCAACATGAACTTCTAAGGGAGAATGGAACGATGAATTTCCCCAAGAAGGTTGTTGGACCAAGGGAGGTGAGTGTGAAGAATATGGTACTCCACTTTCCACCACCACATTATCTCCCACTTGGGAGGTGGTAGCAGCTCCTTGGTCGATAGCTTCCATTGGATTTTCTCCTGGAACAGGAATAAAATCGGGAGGTAAGCCCTATACTCTCCTGGACTGTCTTAACACAACCAATTTGTATAGTTCCTATCTAACCTAGGGTCTGAAAATCTAGAAAAAACACACCAAAAGACTTCCCTACACAAACTATAGGTCAAAACAAGTAGACTTAAAATGATAGGAGTTCAAAAGTCAGGTCTCTCACTAGGATTGTTAAGAAGGTGCCACTCGTGATATACCTCGAGGGTACGTGCGTAGTAATCTCCTTGAATGTTGTTTTTGGTGTATGGCTCCAAACAACATGGCCAAAGAGCTTTTCTCAGATAGATAAGGTACCCTATTGGGGTCTCTCAATATACTCAAGGTACGTGGGAGCTCGAATCGGCAGTAGTGCTATCTAATGCATAATCATACACAAGGGCCCTTCCGATATACAATCGAGTATGTGAAGTACCTTTCTATATACCTCAAGGGTATGTGAAAGGCCATTCGATATACCAACGGTACGTGGAAGAACAGTGTGAGTCCCGGAATGTAATGCTGAGAAATAACGACAGCTCCTATGTTTTACGATGCCCAAACATGTCTCTAACCTATCACTCAAGTTACTACGTAAATTTTAACGTACAACTACAGTTAATTTTAAATTTTACAGTTAGGTAAATGCATGATGTTTTGACAAAAAATTAAAACCATGCAATATGCTTGTGCAGATGTTCACTCTACCGTTCAGTATGCCTACTTACGGGAGGGAAGAGAGTGTTTTCTTTTTGTTTCAAAACCAAAAATCATTCCAATCAATAGTCATGAACATCAAATCAAAGACAAGCAAACATTTTTCCAAACCAATTTCTTCTTTTCAAAAGCAAATGAGAAGGGTAGGAATCTATTTTCCTAAAATAACAACACGAAGCACACCTATATGCCAATGCACTCTAACTTTTGAATTTTCTCAAAAAAATAAGCAAGTATAACTTAAAACTAGCATTTTTTTTATATTTTGATCAAGATAGTCCTAAATACATGAGAGATGAAAGATCATAAAGGTTCTGAAAGCTTGGAAAGCCAATCAAAAAATCCAAATCCAATGCTCAATGATGATGTCCTAGTCTCAGTCAAAACTTTTCTTTTTTGAAGGAAGGAAAAAGAAGTTTACTATGCAAGTAAGAAATGAAACCTAGAAGCTAATTTAGTGTTCTTCTTTCAGTATATGCAACGAAAAAATATTTCAATGAGCACCCTAAACTTCTCAAAAAACAAGGAAACCTTCTTAAAGCACAACCAACAAGCATAGAAGCGGATGAACAATCAAAAATATTTAAACAAACTTTTGAAATTCCACTCAAATCAATCTTAAACCATCAAATCAGAAAGCCACACACATCAGATTCAGTAACACAAGCCTGATAATAGAACTGAAAGCAATCAAAGAAAAATGAGGAAAAAATGTTTTGGAAAGATGCCTACCTTTCACCATGCTTTGTAGGTGTTGACAGAGCATTTCGAAGACAGCACCGCTCCTTGCAAACGGGTTAGAGGTAGTGGCACCGCTTACTATCCAATTTGTTCAGGCGATAGCACCACTTCTCATACATAGCATAGGTGCGGTTCCTTGTAGATGACCAAAACAAAAAAAAATGATGGATCAAGTCAGAAAAGACTATTTCAAGGCAAATAATGTTGAATTGAGTATGGAAACAGAGCATAAAAGACTAAAATGACTCAGACCTGAACATATCTGGAAATTTCAAACCCAAATAATGCAAGTCGAAAGTAGATTTGACTGAAAAGAGTTGAAGAAAGCGGAGCCTGGATTCGGAAAAGAGTTCTAGAATGAGGAATATCAGAACAACTGATACACTAATTCCCCAACGGAGTCGCCAGATTTGTTAGCTGGAATATTTCAGCTCCTACGGATAGCAAGGTGTTCCACTGCTCTGAATGGTTCAGATCCAGAACAAATAGAGGATAGAGGTTAAATACTCTCCCTAGACGCTGTAGATATCTGGAATACAAGGATTTGGTAGTCCACCTGTGTACTTGCAATCAAGCTCAACACAAAACAGATCAAAGTAACCAGAATATCATCTACTAATCTATGCTAGTGACTAAGGAATCTAGCAACATATATGTGAAATCACAACAACAACATATGTGGGACAGAAATCAACTTGCATTAAATAATATGAAGAAGTTTACAACCAAGCCTTAGTGTTGACATACATCTCCATGAAACCAGACCTTCTCATCCCCAAAATATCTGACTCTAGCTCTCTATGCTCTCTCCAAATGTTGATCTTGGGCCAATGGTGAATCCAACAGCATAACAATACCTCAAGCGTTCTCTCCTCAACCATGGCTATGAGCTCTTATTTATAGGGATTTAATGGATAGAGATGGTTGAGAAATTAGTGGGTGAGGTGGCCTCTAAGATCCTAGGATCAAGGATCTCGAGCTCAACCAACCCACAGCAGTAGGGATAAGGCAGGACACAAGGCTTATCATCTAGAAGCCTTGAGAAACTTCTCTTTTTCCTTTTTTTACCTAGGGTGCCACGTTTCTCCTTCTATGACAGAATGGTTCTAGTAATAACCACTTATGGACCAAGGACAATAAGCGGTGGCACTGCTTATGGGAAACAGATTATGGGCAGTGCTAGGAATTTGTATGAAATATTGATGAAAAACCATTTAGTTTCCACTCCAGAAGCTGGGATTCAAGGCAAGTAGGTATGTCAAATGTCTTATCACATGATGGTGACAGGATTTTGGTATAGCAACAATTCTCGAAGTACAATCTTATACATGTATATATGACAAGTTAGATGAACAATATACATAGTGCTTAATCAAAAATATTCATCAAACAATGATACATGAAAGAGACTCAACACAAAGTTGGAAGGGGAATTCTCTTTATTAACAATAGTGAATGAGATAAGTGTAGAACCCAATTCCTGAAACAAGGACTCCTCTGCAACCAAAGGATTCTAAGTTCTGCTACTCTAAAGACTTCTGAAGATATACCACCAGCATAACTTTGCTCTCCAAGATTGATTGATTAATGCCCTCTCCAAGGCCTCTATTTATACTTTAGGAAATAGAGCATTTTCGAAGATTGAGGAGGTTGAGACAGTTGAGATAGTTAATGATTAGGACTCAACAAATCTCCATTAATCATGTTTTATTATTTTTAATGTCGAATGGATGTGTACGCGAGTATTGATACTAGCAACCGCGTATGACACGTGAGTTTCTATAAGGGAAACCTGCATACAGATCTGTACGCGGGTTGCAATGAAGATACCCGCGTACAGTATGTGAGATGTTGTGGAGATATTCATGTATGTACACGAGTTGCTGTGTAGATAGTCACGTACGGTATTTAACATAAGAAAAGGTAAAATGGCGAGCTAGTTGGATAGTGAATTCATCTCATGTCATGCCCATCTATAGTGTTTAGGCGACCTTCAATCCATAAGTGTCCTTTTGTGTGCCAACATATGAAGTGTCGACACTCAAACGAAGAAGTTCCATTTAGGTTGATAACACCATGTATTTGGAATTGATGATATTTCCCCAGCATCATTTTTTCCTACCAAATTTATGTTTATCCTCCCACTCCTTGTAATCTGAAAGAAGATTTAAAAGGTCTCCATCTGGATGATAGAAATGAAGTTTTAAACAATCTGACTTTGATTTTTCTGGCTCTGTACCAAACCTACAAAATATACTTCCTGCATTTTCCATCAAAGCTACAAGTACAAGTCCTTCACTACCCAAATTCTGATATAAGTTGTCCAGAATAATATTTCCTAATCGAGGTTCTACACCCAGCTTAACGAGATTCAAACCATATTCAGCTAATTTTTTTAGGCCTTTTTGGCCACAAACCACTGCACCTAACTAAACTAAATTTTTAATAGCTACACATATTGCCTCATGGCTTGGGGCTTGAACAAAATCAAAGTATTCAAGTTCTTGGATACCTAAAGCAAGAATTTTTAGAAGGGAAATTCCTAGATGAACTCGTAGAATATTTGGATCTCTTTGGGGTGCCATAGAATTAAAGTCTTCTTATGTGTAAATATGGTAGAATATCCCCAATTGGGTACAATCCACATGACCAGATCATTGAGTAGTTTCCCTCTGTCTGATTTGGCCCACCCTCAATACACTAGTACCATTTTTGGGTTTAAACCTTCTCTCTTTTGCCATGCCAGATTCCACAACAAATTTGACCCCAAGAATGGTTAGATATTTCTCTGCCAATTTTTTTGCAAAAATAACTTTCCTTAAACCTGTAGTTGCATCTTAAAATACACGCCTTTGTTCTTCCATTGAAAGCTTTCCATGCAAAGCAAGTATCAATGTTGAAGGTTTCTAAAATTGCTCTCGAGCCCACTCTACTTCTACTTGGGAAGTTAAAAATGCAAGAATGGATCTCTGTTCTTCTCTGGCATGAATCTCAGCAACAACCTTTATCACTTGAGTGACATATGAAGGAACACTTAGCTGGGAATGCTTCACGACATAATTTTGTGAAGATTCTAAATCATCCCTTGCAATGTACTTAGTATCTAAAGGAAAATTTCTTCCAGTTACATGGAAAATGTTGCAAGCGCCAAAATAATTTGATAATGTATGTGCATCTGCTATTGCAGACATTATGATAAGCCTCAATTTCGGTCTCTTGAACAAGAATATTTTAAGAAATTATAAAAAAAGGTATGTTCTTAAGCTCCACTCATGTGCTTCATCTACTATGATGTAGTTGATATCTGCCAACACTGAATCTGATATACATAATTGAAGGAGTACATGGTCAGTCATATAGTTAACCTTTTCTAATGAACTCTCTCTCGGAGTGTATGTAGTGAAACAATTAACAGAATGTATGCCTCAATAGCATCCTTTTCATTATCCCACAACTCTTTGTTGTAGAGACATTGTGGCAACTTTCTTGGGTTGTGTGCATACCAAGGAACCTTTGATGGCAAAGACCGAGTCTGCAAGATATTGCACCAACTGAGTAATATTTCCATAACATGTCTCTCCAATTAGTAGCATTACCTCCATTTTGTTGTTGAAAATAGTCAACCAGACTTGGTAACTCGGTATTTAGTACATAGTAGATTGGGGCAGGAAATAAAACTGTGTTGTAATATGTTTGTTGACAAGTAATATTTTTCCAAGGCATACAGACAAAAACCAATTTTCCTTGGAGATGATACAATGCCCTTGATACCCTCAAATGTATGCTACCATCAATTGTAATTAGAGCTCGTGTATAGAAATCCTTACTATCTGAAATGTATACAACTACATCACACTTATCTTTTGGGGCAAAGGTAGTAAGCTACTGTAATATTGCTTCCTTACAACTAGAATTTGTAGGCTGCATACAGAAAGAAAGCACTTTTCCTTGGAGATGATATAATGCCCTTGATACCCTCAAATGTATGCAACCATCAAATGTAATTAGAGCTCATGTATAGAAATTCTTACTATCTGAAATGTATACAACTACATCACACTTATCTTTTGGGGAAAAGGCAGTAAGCTACTGTAATATTGCTTCCTTACAACTAGAATTTGTAGGCTGCATACCAGCAGGAAGTCTACTGATGGAAAAAATCCCAAGATAATAAATTTTCTAAACCTAACCCTAATATTCCCAAACAGATTAGTCATGATACAAAGAAGAACCAAAAAACGAAAGAAACTCCACAATTGCTAAAAGCAATCGATCTTACAACCAAAATTTCACAATGGAAATACTTTATATAGGGTTTCGAAGGTAGAATGAGAATAATGGGTTTTAATGAAAAATATTTAATTAAAGTCTCAAAATAAAAATAAAAGATAGAGAATGTGAAGCACCTTGAATAGGTTGAGGAGAGCATTCTCCCTATGCTCAGGAATCGTAAGCTCCAAAACTAGTTGCTTTGCAGTGGGAATTATTTTCTCTCGACTACTCTGATTAGGGTTATTTTGAGTGGAATTGTCCAATCCTGAAATGATTTTGGCGATCATTACGGCTGGACTGTTAGCAATACCTAGGAATGGAAATTATGGTGAACAATTTAGTGAAAATAAGATCAAATATAGTATAATTGAAATTGTGAATAATGTTAGTTTCAAATTGAGGGAGGATGTTATAATATCAATTTAATAATTTATATTCCAAACCAATTTTTAATTTTTAAAGTTTTTTTATGTAGATAATGCTTTATGAAATATTTATGTTTTGTAATTGTTGTACATGTTGACTATTAAAACAGGAGTGTTAATCTAGAAAAAAATCCATGGCATGTAAAAAACTTGATGAACATAATAATGAGCCCATCAAAATGTGCTAAACCGCAAACAGTTGAATGAGGCTTGAACCTGTAATGGCTGTCACTTTAGTCTATTCTTCAGGTGCACATGAATTTCGTGAAACACAGTTAGTTAAGGAAAGAAACAAGTGCAATCCTTGTAGTAATGATGTTTTTCTAGAAATCACAAGTTCAGCACCAGTGGTCTAAGTTTCCCAAGAGCCTCTTTCTCCTTCTCATATATTATTCTTGCACCAAGTATATATTTATACGACATAAGTTTCCTATTGGCATTTCAAAAGTTTCCCTGTCATGAGAGGTATTTTGTAACACAATGGAAATTTATTTTTCCCATCCTCAAGCACTAATCGATAGTGTGATTCTTGGTATCTTGATAGTACCGAGGGGAGCATTTGTGAATAGGATTAAAAATCACCCCCTAGACAACCTTGTTATTTTGCACAATCGCAATTGTCTCATAAAATTTTGTGCCATAAGATGACACTCTGTCTCAAGTCCCCCACCTTGTGCCTCCGATGCATAGGCCCAACGTAAATGAAAATGAGTCCAAAGAGTTGGTGCTAAGGCTGTTGCTAGAGGAAAGAGTGGTCTAGGATGTTGATCAACACTATAGAAAAGGTATTGATATGTTATCAAACATATCCATAGTCTCCCCAAAGTAAGCATTATACTATAGGACTAGGCTAACTTGGGTGGTCTAGATCCCACTTTATTAATCTTATAAGGTATACAAAATGGCCAAGGATATTGAACGTAGCAATATGGTTAGCTTGTTCTTGTACTTATCTTGCACAAATTAACTTATTGGTTATGTTAATTAGGATTAATTCATCAAATACCCTTTGTGACACAAATCCATCTACAATGTTACAATTTACTAAATTTTAACACCGCAAATGGATCTAGAGAGAATCTATCTATAGTGTCAAAATTTAGTAAATTGTAACGCTGCATCGCCAAAATTGCAATTTTCCATTGATGGAGTGGAAATAAAAAATGACTAACATAAATGGCTAATTTATATTCTTCTAGCTAGTTATTTTTTATGCCGTGACTAAATTGGTTGTTTATGTTAGTCATTTTTAACTTTGTCACTTATTATCTAGTCTTATTTGTTGACCGGTGACTAAATTAGTCATTAATTTTAGTAGTTTATAGTTGGGTCAATCAAAATTGCTCATATTTAGTAGTAAATAACTTGAAAAATGAGTGGTAACTAGAATTTTTAGTCACATAGTATCTAATTCCTCATTTGTACTAGTGTTAGCTTGATCGAAGAAGGAACTTTGCTCATCCCATGGTGGATAGGATCCATGTGAAGCACCAACTATTGGATTGATGATCCTCTTTTGATTCTTCTTATTGCTCCACTTATACATGGATCTAGGATGATCATTATTATCTACTATATCCTTGGCATCCACACTAATATAATTGTTGTTGATAGGTCTCATATAGTGGTACACTTACAGTTGCTAGAGAATAGTGATTTTTGCAATCCCATTAAGCCAATTTCTTGAGTTTTGTTCACAATTCCTAGAAAAGGTTTATGGATTTCATAACCTGCTTAATCATATATTGTGAACTTATACAATCTATCACCCTTTTTCGACCATTAAATACTCAAAGTTGTGTATTGATCATTTTTACCATTATAGAGGACTCTGTAAGTTAGGTTCCCAAATTCTTAAAGGGTGTTGGCTCAATGGAATAGCGTCTGCCTTACAAGTAGCAGGTTGATGGTTCGATTCCTCCATGCCCTAATGATATTATAATATCGGTTAAAAACAACTAAATTAGTAAGAAAAAGATAAGAGATAAGTGACCAAACAAAATGAACAAAATTCGTATATAGAATTACTAAAAAAGACTAAATTAGTGACAAAAAAATTAGACATGTGAAACTAGGCATTAAAAAGGATGCAACACGTGGTGCTAATGATGAAGCCAAACATGGTGTCAATATGGTATCAAATTAAGATGCCAAAATAGGCATTAAAAAGGATGCAACATGTGGCGCTAATGATGAAGCCAAACATAAGGTTGATATGGCAGCAAAATAAGACATTACTTTGGATGCAAAACATGGCGCTACATAGGAAGAAAAATATGGTGCAACAATAGAGGAAATATGTGGCGTAATTTTGGTAGCAAAACATGATGCAAAAAAGGAAGAAAAAATTGGTGCAAATTTTGAAGCGAAAATTGGCACATATTTGGAAGTAAAACATGGTGCAAAATGGGATGCTAAAGTGGTATAAAAAATGGATGCTAAAGTGGTAGCAAAAATGGATGCAATATTGGATGCTAATTTAGATGCTAACATGGTGCTATTAAGGATGCAAATATGGAGCTAACCAAGATGTAATTTAAGAAGAAAAAGCGGACACTCGCTAGGAAGCAAAATATGGCGTTATTTAGGAAGCAAACCTCGATGTTGTTTAGGAAGAAAAGTTGGACGTTATTCTAGAAGCAAAAAAATAGATGCTATTTTGGACGTCATAAAGGATGCTATGCAGGAAGCAAACAAAGATGATTTTTGACATGCTTTAAGTTTTGTCCATGACACATCCCATTTAGCATCTAGTTTGACCACTCAATGTAAAAAAAATTACACTTAAAAGGGACACTAATTCCAGGATTTGTTGTAGTTATAGAGCAAATGAGTTACAATAATGAGAAGAACTTCCCCTAAGATTTATATATCTTGGAAAGGATTATTTTACCTGGGATGATGTGCCAGTGCTTTAGAAAGATGGATTTCCAATGGTTTATCTGCATAAAACACAACTAAAGCACATACAAGATCAAAGCACCAAGTACAATCTACAATCCTATGTTGATGAATAAGGAATTCAACAATAAAGCAAGTGATCAGTACACAATATGATTTATGGGGAAGGAGCTTTCATTACATTAATGGAATAAGAGAGAGAGATTACAACCAAGAGCCTTAGTGTTGTGAGGTCTCTTCTCAAGTAATATCTTGTCTCAAGCTTCAAACTTGTCCACCTAGTGCCCACTCTCCTTGGCTAGATTTGGCCAGAATTTTGGTACTATAGCATAATATTCCTCCCTTACCCATGGGGAGTGAGCCACTACTTATAGCCATGGGAGGATAGGAATGGTTGATTTTCTCATGGGTGAGGTGGATGGGAGATCCTACAAGGAGGGATCTCGAGTATAGGTGGTCCAAGAGTATAGGGATGAGGTTTCCACGAAGCTAAGGTTCAAGGAGCTTCATGAAATTTCTCTTTTTAGCTTTAAAACTCGAGCACTGCTCTTTTTCAACTATGACAGAGCATTACCAATAAGGAACCGCTCATTGCACAAAGGCATGTGGTGGTGCCACTATTTTTTGTGCATTGAAAACAAGCGTTACACATTGGGGTAACACAATTTTTACATAAGGAAAGTGCGGTGGTGGAAAAAGGATTGAAATCACTGATCCAAGTCCAAATTCAACTTCATAAGTTCGTATTTGAGGCAAGTTCTTATGTTTAGTTCTCAGTATATGATGATGATGAGAAATGTGTATAACAACATCTTAACCAAAGAACTTGGATGATAAAAGTTTGAAATTTGTAGAACCATGCTTGGACTCACAAAGACCCCTTTGGATTAAGAAGGAGAATGTTGGAAACCTAATCCTTGGATTATAGTTCCATTTGTAAATAATGTAAATAATTATGAATATGAATAGTCACGTACCAAGATGAAAAGTTTGGTTGGAAAATGAAGAGAAACCACCATATGCAATGTATAAATAAAGGATTTTTCCATGGCATAAAATGAATTCAGGTTTTATTCAATCCTACAATTCTTATCATGCACAAGTATATCACATTTACAATACTATTGCACTTAACCAGTGCATGGTTCTCTAATATATCTATCTGTCTATCTATCTATCTATCTATATATATACAAGATGTCCATGGTATGGCCTTTGCCATGAGCTCCTCATCATGTTCCATAAGTTACATCAACAATATTACATAATTTACATATTTTATGTCAAGGGACAAACCTAGGGACATTACAATGGTCTAAATCAATCTCCAAGGATCATGTGGAACCAAAATTTCAATGCATAGGTCCTTGGATCGGGGTTTGTGAGAGGCAAGGTTGATCTTTGTGTATACTCCAAACAGGTTGATGATCACTTCATTAATATGGCATTGTATGTTTATTAATGTTGTTTATTGGAAACAACAAGAATGTCATAAAGGAATCTCAAGTCACAATTATCCTCCAAATTTGACATGAAGTATCTCAATGTTACAAATTTCATGCATGGAATGGAGATTAAAAGAGATCGTAGAAAAAAGAAAATCTGGTTGAATTATAGAAAATATGTTGAGACGATACTACAAAGATTTAATATACAAGAAAGTAAGTCAGTCAAGGTCCCTATTCCTATAGGTGTAAAGTTACTGTAGATCAGTGTCCCAACACATAATAAGAGGAAGAATATATTCCACGAGTTCCATATGCTAGTGTGTTTATTAGTTCGATGCATGCAATGGTCTATACTAAACTAGACATTTTTCATGTAGTGGGAGTTTTAAGTAGATATATGTCAATAACAGGGAAGGAGCACTGGGCAACTGCAAAGAGGGTATTCATATATTTTCATGGAACCATATGTTATGCAATATACTACCAAGGAAGACTTATACCTAACATAGTAATTGATGTATAAGGATTTGTTGATGCAAATTAGGTTGGAGATATTCATCATAGAAGATCTACAAGTGGGTATATGTTTAACCTATTTGGAGGAGCTATCATTTGGATGAGAAAAAGACACGATATAGTTTCACTTTCAACTACAGAATCTAAATACATGGCATCCACCCATGCAAGTAAAGAAGTTGTATGGTTGTAAAGATTGTGTTTATAATAAAGTTATAAGGTTAAGTTGTGATATCCAAAGTGAAATATTTGTATAAAATATCCCTTCTTACATGCTAAGAAAAAGAATATTGATGTGAAATATCACTTTGTGAGAAATATGGTTGAAGACAAGAAGGTGTTGCTAGAAATGGTTGCCACCTTGAAGAATGTTGCAGTCTCATTGTCAAATTATGTCAGTACTAAGAAGTTATCTTGGTGTAGAGAATATATGGGCATTAATGCCCTAAAGTTGTGAACCTATCAGTTAATGTCCCATTGTTATGGAAATAAAATAATAAGTGGGATAATGTTGGGTATGTGTTATATTCTTTTCATGTGTTATATTCGATTTTTTGGGGGATATTTTTGGGTTTTCCTTAAAATGTGTAATTTAATCCTGGTTAAGGAATTGGGTTTTATTTGTAATATGGGTTACTTAATTAGGGTTTTAGATGATGTGGAATACCTACATATTGAATTGTGAGTGGTTAATAATCATAATGAGAAAGTTAGAGGCACGACTCTAAGTTTTGTTGGTTTTCCCAGTGTTAGTTTTTCAACATTAAGCTAGCATTATTAGGATCTTTAACTGAGAGAATAACAAGTACAGCAATCAAACACAAGAGACAATGAACACAGTGTTTTTCCTCCGGGAAACCATAAATGGAGAAAACCCTGCAACTTCCTCAGAGATAGAATCAGCACCAAAACAGTAAAAGCCCAAAACAGTAAGTGATCTCCCAATAACAGTAATATTCTTCTTGTCTAGCCCCAGTGTCTTCTCCTTCCTCAACTATGCACTACACTTGAGTGTGTATGAGTTGTGTGTTAAATAGAGACTCTATTTCTCTATTTATACTAATCCCGACATGACTAAAACCCTACCAGGGCCGACCTCTACTAGGAGAGTCTAATAACCACAGTGCCCCGGAACTACGGGGACTTTAACCCTTAGACAATCGGAGGGTTACCCACAATGACTTGACATTACTTGTTTACATTATTGATCCTCCCGATCAAAACATTGGGGCATGACAACATGACTCAATTACATTATAGATACATCCCAGAATAAACATTGGGTTACAATACATAAGATACATAGATGAATACATTCCGAAGTTACAAATACATCAACACTCCTTCTTAACTAGGAAGGTATTCTTTTGACACAATTTTCAGCACTGGTCTTCTTCTCTGTATTAACTAGATCATATCATCATCTACATCTTCAAGTATTCTTAGTCTTCAAGTCATCTTCATCTTTGGATCTGGATCATCTCTCGATCTGGATCATCATGGGACATCATCACTGGATCTGGATCATCACTCGATCTGGATCATCACTGGGAATCATCACTGGATCTGTATCATCACTCAATCTGGATCATCACTGCTGGATCATCATCACTGGATCTAGATCATCACTCGATCTGGATCATCACTGGTCATCATCACTAGATCTGGATCATCACTGGTGCTATCTCATGACTCTTCTCGTCACAGGAAGTTCTACAGAGCTAGCCCTTTTTCATGTTGGTTGTAGGCCTAGCCTCCATGTAGGTCTTCTTCAGCAATTATATCTCACCTAATCATCAGAAAGGAACAGTACTCACATCCATCTAGGTGGGAACACATCCTACCACAATGATGGAAGAGTTCTGCACTTCCATCCAGGCCGAAACCATATCCTACCACAATGATGGAAGATTTCTGTACTTTCATCCAGGCCAAAACCACATACTACCACAATGATGGAATATCTTTGTTCTTCCATCCAGGACGGAACCACATCCTACCACAATGATGAAAGACTCTCACCCAGGCCGAAACACATCCTACCACAATGATGAAAGATTTCTACACTTACATTTACCTAGGAGGGAACACATCCTACCACAATGATGAAAGGGCTCTGCACTTACATCCACCTAGGTGAGAACACATCCCACCACAATGAAGAAAGGGTTCTACACTTACATCCACCCAAGCAGGAACACATCCTACCACAATGATGAAAGGGCTCTACACTTACATCCACCTAGGCAGGAACACATCCTACCACAATGATGGAAGGGATTGCACTCATATCTGATCTTGTAGTAACCAATCCTATAGTCATATCAGAATGGCCCTCAATCCTCCTTGATTGAGCTACTTGGTAACTGACCAAGTGCCTCCATTCTTCTAGAGAATGGAAGTTGCCCTTACATCTGACCTGCTCATCGGAATGGCCAACACTCACATCTGACATGGAAGGAACCTAATCCTTTAGCCATGACAGAATGGTTCAACCCTTACATCTGATCAAGTGGGAACACATCCCTCTATCACATCAGAATGGCTACTCAGTCCTAGACTGATTTTTCCTGGTACCTCACCAAGAAGCTCCATTCAAAGAATTGAAATTTCCCTTACATCTATCCTACTCGACAGAATGGCCAGCACTCATATCTAGCATGGAAGGAAGTAATCCTCTCACCATGACAGAATGGCTCAGCCCTTATATCTAACCTACTCGTCAGAATGGCTATGGATCTCAGCACTCATATCTGACATGGAAGGAACCAATCCTCTCACCATGACAGAATGGCTCAACCCTTATATCTGACCATGGAAGGAACCAATCCTCTCACCATGTCAGAATGGATATGGGACTCATTAATTTCCCTTGGAGAAAACCTCTATCTGGAGAACACCAAGCTTCTTCCTGAAGTACTCGAACTTCACCCTAGCCAATGGCTTTGTTAATACATCAGCTATCTATTCCTCCGTCACAACATACTGGAGTTTCATTGCTCCCCTCTGCACCATATCCCTGATATAGTGGTACTTAATCTCGATATGCTTCGATTTGTCATGGAACATTGGATTCTCTAACAACTTTACACAACTCTGGTTGTCACAATGTATACAAGTAGCATCCAATTGGAGATCAAATAAATCAGATAGTAGCTTCTGTCGCCATACTGCCTCACAACTAGCTGAACAAGTTGGGACATACTCTACTTCAGTTGTACTCAGTGCCACACAGGATTTCTTCCTGCTAAACCAAGAGATCACACCTGATCCCATAATGAAGCAACACCCTAAAGTGCTCTTCCTATCGATGGCACTACCTGCCCAATCTGAATCAACATAACCCTCCAAGTTAATATTTTGATTCGCATCGTACTTGAGCCCATAATCAACTATACCCTTCAGGTACCTAAAAATATGCTTTACAGCAATCAAGTGAACATGTCTCGGATCTGTCAAGAACTAACTCAAGGTGTTCACAGCAAAGCAAATATATGGTCTCGTGTTCATCAGGTACATCAATGACCCAATCATCTGACGATACATCGTAGCATCAACCGACTCTGATGAAGCATCGGTCAATAGCTTTAGGTTCAATGCCATAGGTGTGGCCATAGTCTTGTAGTCCATCATCCCAAACCTCTTCAGGATCTCCACTGCATACTTCCCTTGTCCAAGGAAGATTCCATCTGCATTCTGCCACACCTCCATACCTAGAAAGTAATGCATCATCCCCAAGTCCTTCATTTCGAACTCAGCAGCAAGATTTCTCTTTGTATCAGCAATCAACCCATATGTACCTGTCACAAATAGATCATCTACATATAGTAGAAGCATCACTGGGTTTCCATCTTCAACCTTGTAGTAAAGGTTGGAATCTGCTTTACTCTTGGTAAATCCCAAACTAGATAGAAAGCTGTCAATTCTGTCGTACCAGGTCCTGGGTGCCTGTTTCAAACCATACAGGGATTTCTTCAATCTGCATACATGAGACTCTTTGTCATGTGTCTCAAAACCGAGTGGTTGTTCTACATACACTTCCTCTTCTACTACACCATTCAAGAAGGCGGTCTTGACATCCATTTGGTGTATCTTCCATTTCATCACTGTAGCTAGAGAAAGCACCGATTTGATGGAAGTGTATATGGCTACAAGTCCAAAGGTTTCTTCATAATCTATTCCTTCTTTCTGAGAGAAACCCCGTGCCACAAATCTTGCTTTATATTTTTTAATGCTACTGTCTGCATCATGCTTGATCTTGTAGATCCATTTGGAACTTACAACTGACTTCCCTTTTGGTCTTGGGACAACATCCCAAACATCATTCTTCATGATCGATTGGTATTCTTCGATCATAGCATCCTTCCATTCTTTCTGTTCTACCGCTTCTTCATAACTGGAAGGTTCTTTATCAATGAAATCACATAGTAAAGCTACATACCCTGAGTAGGATCTGGTTCTCTTTCTTTCTCTGTGATTCTCTTCTAGAGCCCCATATCTTTCCACACCATGGATAAGTTCTCATACCCAAGTAGGATTTCTCTTATGAGGATTCTTCTCCAGAGGTGGATCCACAGGTCTTTGTGGTTCTTCAACTTCTCGATCTTCTTCTTAAGCTTCTCCGTTCATGGTTTTATCATGAATTCTAGGTGCTTCTGCTTCTGCTTCTTCATGTTCTTCAGTAGGTCTCCTTCTAGATTTGTTGTAAGTTGTGTCTTCATCAAATGTCACATCCCTACTGATGGCAATCTTCTTGTACCCTGGAAAATATATTCTATAATCCTTCGAGCTTTTAGAGTATCCCACAAATATACCCTTCTTTCCTGAAGGATTTAATTTTGTTCTCTTCTCTTTTGGAATGTGTATTTACACAAGACAGCTGAATATTCTGAGATGGCTGACTTCTGGTTTCTTGCCAGAGAATACTTCTTCAGGAGTCTTGTTTTCAAGTACTCTATGTGGATTACGGTTTTGTCCATATACTGTTGTTCTTGCAGCTTCCGCTCAAAGATGCATAGGAAGATATTGATCATGAAGCATGGCTCTTGCAGCTTCCATGATAGTTCTGTTCTTCTGTTCCACAATCCCATTCTGTTGTGGATTATAAGGGGTGGAAAACTCCCTCTTAATCCCTTATTCTTTGCATAGCTCTTTGAATTCATTCGAAGTGAATTCTCCACCATTATCTGATCGAAAAGTCTTGATCTTCTTTTTAGTGTGGTTCTCGATCAAGGCTTTGAATTCCTTGAATTTTTTGAATACTTCATCTTTGTCTTTCATGAAGTAAGTCCATGTCTTCCTAGAAAAATCATCAATAAAAGAAACATAGTATGCATACCCGCTTAGTGAGTTTGATGACATAGGACTACATACATCAGAGTGGATGATTTCTAGGATTCCTTTGGCTTTGCTTTCGCTAATAGAAAATTTCTTCTTTGTATTCTTTCCTTTCGCACATCCTTTGCAGACCCCATCATGTTTTTCTTGCAATTCTGGAAGACCTTCAACAACTTTTCCTGCAATAGGTAGTGCTCTATAATGCACATGTGCAAGCCTTCTATGCCAAAGCTCATTTGGCTCTACTGTGTCATGAACCAAGGCTTGTTCTAGATGGCCCTTCAATTTGTACAAACCTCCTTCTTGTTCTCCAATAACCACTACATCATCGATAGTCTTTCCTCTTGGCCACATGATGACTTGACCATCTATGAATGCAACCCTCATACCTTTTGCATCCAATGCTGATATAGAGAGAAGGTTCTTCTTGACTCCTGGCACAAACAATACTTCCTTCATTGTTAGAGACTTTCCAGAGTCTAGCTTATAGGAAGATTCCCCACTAACTTTTATTGGATATTGGTAGTCATCTCCTAGTTTCACCTTGTGAGGTGATTCATGTTCTGATAGTCTTACAAAGGATTCCTTGAATCCAGTCATGTGTTTGGAAGCCCCACTGTCTATAAGCCAATCATCACTTCCATGAGTAATGTTCCCTGTGAGAGTGGAAATAAAAACATATTCATCCTTGCTTGAAGAATTTTCACTTTCATATCTGGTTCTTTTCTTGGATGGTTCATCATCCTCTGCAGCATGAGCATGATGTCTTCTTTTGTTCCCCTTCTTCTTATGAGAGTGGTCCTTGTTCTTAGGATAGTCTTTTGCAAATTGTCCTATCTCATCACATGTATAACATCTTGATTTAGATATATTCTTTCTATTGTTATCTCTATGATGATGATTCTTACCTTTGGAGTGATGAGTACTTCTTCTACCTTTGTTGGAGGGAACTGTGAGAGCTTGATCTTCACTTCCCATATTCTATTCTCAAGCTGCTATCCGTGCTTCTTCTTGAGAACATTCTTCCCATAGTCTGCTGAATTTGACTAACTTCTTTCTAGCACAGATTCCTTGGATGAATCAATCCCATGACCTTATAGGAAGGCCATTCAGAGTTGTCATCATAATCTCTACATTCTCCACTTCTTCATCTACAGCTTCTAATTGTTCCTTGATCTAAGAAACCCTTGTGAAGTAGGACTGGATAGTCTCTGCATTATGAATCTTCACATTCTTCAGTTGATTCCTTGGAGTCATCTTCCGGTTTATGTTCTTCCCTTCAAACAACTTGGTTAGGGCATCAAACATAGCTTTAGGTTTCTTGAGAGAGGAAACCTAAGGTATAAGGTGATCCTTGATAGAATAAGCAATGATCCTCTTTGTCATAACAATCTTCTGCTTGTGTAAGGCCTTTGCCTCATCTCCCTCTGGAACTGGAACCTCCTCATGGATGTAGGAGTCTAACTCATTCTCTTCCAAGACTAGGGAGATCCTATACTTCCAAGCTCAGAAGTTATCAGCTCCCCCAAGATTTTAATCAAGCTTGGTATGATGAGACATCTTAACGGAGAACCTCAAATGGAAATTCAAAAGATTTTAGATCTTACCAGGTCAAGATGTCGGATCTGAAACTTGAGCTGAAATCCTGTAGAGCTGGTTCAAGAGCAAATTAGGGTCTTTCTTTTTCGGAGATATATCCACCCAAATGCCTTGAAATTTGTCCCTAACTTCAATTTTGGGGAGGAGATCAATCCAGACCTGGATTCACTGAAAAATTCCTCTTCTGTGAAAAGCCCTAATTTATGGCAGTAGTGTCGGGTCCAAAACTGAAAAACCTCAGAATTGGATTCTGCTTCGACAGAAAGAAGCGCCCTAGGGATGAGAGTTATTCAACCTTAATTTTGCTGAAAATATGTGGAGGAAGATCCACAAACTAGGAATCCGTAGTCCTGTAGCTGCATAGTGTCTTCTTCTCAGGTTAGCTCTGATACCATATTAGTTTTTCAACATTAAGCTAGCATTATTAGGATCTTTAACTGAGAGAATAATAAGTACAGCAATCAAACACAAGAGACAATGAACACAGTGTTTTTCCTCGGGGAAACCATAAATGGAGAAAACCTCGCAACTTCCTCAAAGATAGAATCAACACCAAAACAGTAAAATCCCAAAACAGTAAGTGATCTCCCAACAATAGTAATCTTATTCTTGTCTATCCCCAGTGTCTTCTCCTTCCTCAACTATGCGCTACACTTGAGTGTGTATGAGTTGTGTGTTAAATAGAGACTCTAGTTCTCTATTTATACTAATCCCAACATGACTAAAACCCTACCAGGGCCGATCTCTACTAGGAGATTCTAATAACCCTAGTGCCTCGGAACTGTGGGGACTTTAACCCTTAGATGATCAGAGTGTTACCCACAATGAATTGACATGACTTGTTTACATTATTGATCCTCCTGATCGGAACATCGAGGCATGACAACATGACTCAATTACATTATAGATACATCCTGGAATAAACATCAGGTTACAATACATAAGATACATAGATGAATACATTCTGAAGTTACAAATACATCAACACCCAGTGAAGGGTTTCCAGGGTAAATCTCTGTGTATTTCATGTGAACGTTGTGGTGTAACCTCTATTTTGTTGAAAAGAATATATATTCTTTGATTCTTGCACATGTTTAAAAATTACATTATAAATATCCCTTGGAATTAATATATATCCCATGTGAAATAAATAAATTATAAGTAGTGAGACTTGTAACTAATCTCACAAAGATGATACCTAGAACACATTGTAAGAAACTTAGTGGGAAAGACAAAGTAATCCCTACAATGTGCATTGTTAGGATCACAACCAACCTACTAAAAATGATGGGACTTGAATGAAATTGTTAGCCAAGATTAAATGAAATAGTGCGAAAACAAAATCGAGCTCTTAGATCACACCATCCTTAGTGAGACTTTTCAGTAACATGTCCTATTGCGCACAAGGTAATACTTTAAGAACTTTATCATACTTAGATCAATTTTGTGATAATAATGAATCTAATATTTTTCTACATACAATAGGGATTAGTGTCAAATATTAGGACATGGTTTGGGGATGGAAACTAGGGTCTTATTCCATAATTATTTATTATAAGAATCTTGTGCCATGTGTACGGGTCTAAATCACACACAATACTTTTTATAGGTCACAATTTTGAGTATTTCGGCATGATGAATGGTTGGCAGGGCCTAACCATGGCATAAAAAACATGCACTTAGCAGATAACTATTAGTTATATGACTCGTGGGTCATGGATAGAGTACTTGACCACCACATAGGCCCTAAATGTTTACTTAAGAAAGATATAGGTACATATTTTTAAGGATTAACATCTGAGGGATTGGTAAAAAGACCTAAGCGATGGTTTGGGGTGAAATACTAGGGATTATTCCCTAATGCAATTCATAATAGAAATATTTGTCACACAACCCGCCATGTTCCTGGATGAACTTTAATGGAAAAAATTGATCTTCACCTCTTGCACTTTTACTTCCAAATATTGATATAAGAAGGAGATGATACGAAATTAAAGTCGTTTCTGAATAATTTTGTCTATAGTTGATGTGAATAACAACTTAGTAGGTGACTTCATAATGGGTGGCTTGTTAATTATAAAATTTTATTAAGGACACAATATTACAAGTTTCATGTGATTTGTACAACTATTTAGAATCTTATATTAGTCTAACTATTTGCAGTCTTTTGTATTTTTACCATCTGTTTCCTTTTGGATTCATTGCCTCCACCTGATTAGTCACCTTGGTCTCAACATTACCATTATGTTTGGTCTCTACCTTGCTATAGGTAAACTTGAAGGGTCGTGTAAGGATGGAATAGTTGAAACTCAATGTGACAACCTCAAAATGGCCATCATATCTTGATCACATGATGATGATTCCCTTTGCAAGACCATTGGGATATCCAAGGGACACAAGGTCACGATCCCCATAGAAAAATATTATGGTATAATACCTTAGATATTGGAAATGAATCACATTATGGACACCAAGAACCATATCTAGTAATTTAAACTTCAAGATGAGCACCATATACCACTTGCAAGGAAAATATTCTTCAGGGAGGGCCAATGTGGTAATTTGGGACCCCACACATGGACAATGGGATCCATAGTAAAATTCTACAATGTAAGGTCCTATATTTTTCCTTATACCATGGAATAGTCATTAGCATACATCCTCGATGTTCCGCTCCTCAACATGGTGGAATATCTCACATCTAGGTTAAGGATTCCCTACACAAGCCCTATCTAATGATTTGGGTTACTATGAAAATAACATGAGCCCCATAGACAAATTTCTATCTAAACAACATGGGTTTTGGTATCAAACCATGGATTAGTGACCAATAATAATCTATGATGTGACAAACCTCAAACAACCACCATATCCATGTCATAGAGAAAATATGTGCTAGGTCCTCATGGATGGCCTACGTAGAATCCGAAAGCGATAAAACTCTGGATATTTAGCCTGGACCACAAATTGGGCCATGAGGACCATCCTTAGTATACTAAACCTTAAAATGCAACACCACATATTACTCACTATCTAAATATTGTATGTGCATGGATTTCGTTGTGGCTTAAGGACCCACACACAGCGTGTAAGTCTTAGAGAGAGATTACATGGACTTAGAACCTAGGTTTTTGCACCAATCTATGCCCTTATCCCCAAGAAACATATCGATTCTTTCAAACCTTGAAATTACCACCATATCAAACTAATATGCCAAAGATTATGTATTATGGGCATGTGTGATACCTCGAGCAATGAAACATGGCATGTGAGCCCTATAGAAACATATGTTATGGCCTAGTGCCTCATCTTTTATCCCTAGAGCATGTGGTGGGAATATATAACCATTATTGGTATGTTAATTCTCAAAATCATGGGAATATCTCACTCATATGCTAAATATTTTCCTATGTATGCCATGTGTGGTTTTTTGGGGTGCTACACATGACCCATGGGACCTAGAGAAAACTATATAAACTTAGGCCCTAAAAGTTAATCCCAAACCATGTCGTAGTTCTAAAATATTATTCATGGTGCTATACATCCCAAAATTTCCAACATACCCCACTAACAAGCCAAAAGTTCCCTATGTAAGGCCTATATTGTAATGGACTTGGGGCCCGTGCAGAGTTAGCGGTCATTTATGGGTAAATATGGGTAAATGAAGGGTAATTAGGGGTTGATTAGTGATAATTTAGGGGTTATTTATGGTCAATTATGGGTAATTAAGGTCTCTCAAGGGTAATTATTAGGTAATTAGTTGTAATTAGGGGTTAATAAGAGGTCAATTATGGGGTAATTAGGGGTTAGTTAGTGCTAATTATATGTCAATTATGGGTTAACTAGGGGTAATTAATTGTAATTATGGGTCAATTTTGCATAAATAGGGACCATTTAATCTCAAGGGCTTAGCTAAATGAGTGGTTTCCAATGATGTTGGGAATTTAGTTAGATTCATCGTGACATATGCCCATGTGTGGTGCACACTAGTCTACATCGATGGGTTTACTAGGGAATATGCCATTTATATGAATCTTTGAAAGAATCCTTTGGGTTTCTCCATGAGGTTTTCCTTGGAAAATGTAGGGTTTATTTATAGGTTATCAAGAGTTAATTAGTGGTAAGCATGGAATATTTAGAGGTAATTAGTGGTCAAGTAGGGGTCATTTAGGGACAATTAGTGGTTAATTGGGGATAATTAGGGTTCAATTATAGGACAATTAGTGGTAAATTCCAATAGAATTTTTTTGAGAGGATGGATATTTAGAACATGCTTGAAAAATATATTTAGGGGTGGTCCTTCTAGAACCCCCCCCCCCCCCCCCCCCCCCCCCCCAAAAAAAAAAAAACATGATAATTGAACTTTTGGCAGTGATTTTTAAAACACATCCTCCAAAAGTAAAATTCTCTTGAATGTTTTTCATAGGGTGGCAGAAAATCACCTTGAAACATACATTTAGGGGTGTTCTTTCTAAATCCCCCCTTGAAAGTCATGATAATTTTATAATTGGAGGCGGGTTTCTATAAATCGCTACCAAAAGTTCAATTCTCAATATGTTTTATTGGGGGAAAGGGGTATTAAAAACCACCTTGAAAAATATCTTTATGGGGGGCAAGGATTTAAACTCCCCCCCCCTCCAAATTCATGAGAATTTAACTTTTGGGGGTGGGATTTAAACACCACCACCAAAATTATATTTCTCGTGACTCTTTTTATGGGTGGGGGGGGGGGTTAAAAACTACCCCAAAAGGTCTAAAAAAAAATTTGAGGTGGTTTTAGTAGGATTACCACAAGCCAAAACCACTACTAGAAGGGTGATTTGTCATAGTGTTAAGTTTATGTTTCAGCTAGGGGAATGGATTGTACAAGAGTATTTAATTGGTATATATGCTAACTATCCTATTTATTTCAATTTATTATGTTTAAAAATAAAAAAGAGTTGTTTTTTGGCATAGAAACAACCTAAAGTCTTGTCGATATCAACGACTTTAAGATGGTGTTTTTTTATAGTTGTTATCTTAAAATTCTTTGGATTTTATTTTATATGCGAAGAAAAGCATAGAAAAGCAAGGTCTCGCCCTAAAATTCATTAGGATTTGTATTTTCAATGTACATATTATCCTTCACTCTAAACAAGGAGGCTAAAATACATCATAACCTTATTTATAATGAAGGATGATATCTATATCGAAAAATAACAAATCCAAATAAATAATTAGCACATTTATCAATATATTCTATGTATAACAATGTTTCATATAGTTAGTAAAAGTTTTTTTTTATCCCATTGTGTTTGATTAATTCAATAGCGCTCTCATTTTTATGAACGTGTCTATAAGGATTGGTGTGAGGGGTTTTTTTGTTGGTTCTTTTTAGGTTAAATGTTTTTGTGCCGAAAATAAAGTGGAGCTTTTGAAAAACAAAATAATGAGTAATTTAACTAGTGTATTGTGTTCAATATTAAATAGTTTGGGTAATTTTTTTTCAAACATTGTATTTGATAACTATGATTGTAGAAACACAATTTTTTTGAAAACTTCATGGAAAATAGTATATGGGATAATGAAAATATCTATTTAATTACAAAGACTCATAACTTGTGGATGACTCCATGGAAAGAAACCTATGGGACAATGAAGAGATTTATATAATTATAAATACATAAATTGTGAGTACTTATAGGTTATAACCCATCTAAAATATTTGAATGATGTTTATTAAATGTGTTTCAAAATTAGGGTTTGTAAAGTGTAAAATTCAGTTTTGGATGTGCTAAAAGTCTGATTTCAAAATTGCAAAACCAAATTTGGTTTCAAAAAGTCTAAAGTCAAATTGTTAAAGTGTCAATATTAATTTTCAAAAATGCAAAATCCAATTTTAAAAGTGTCAATCTTTGCTTTCAAAAGTGCAAAGTATAGTTTAAAAAGTGCCAATATTGTGTTCAAAAAGTGCAAAACTTAGTTCCAAAAGTACCAATATAAATTAAAACCTATAGTTTTAGAATATGATATTGGAACTTCTGGAATACGATATTGAAACTTTTGAGAACTAAATTTTATATTATTGAAATCACAATTTTGGATTTTAGGAATATTACTTTTGACTTGTTTTCGAAGAAGCTTGGACTAGAGTTAATCCAAATTTAATGAAGTAGGATTTCATAGTGTAATGTAAAAATAACCCACTTAAGATAGAATAATAAAGAGATATTCCTTATCTTTGAAGGACATGCAAAATTGAATGGACTTATATTTATCTAGTCTCCCTCCCTTATAAAAACTTGTGTGGTGCGACCGACAGTTAACTGGTCCTTCATGTTCTGTGGCTGCAGACTTCATACACAACTATAGCCCTTTTTTTAAACAGTGGCAAGATCAACACAACAAATTGTTGGAGGTCGATTACGCACTGTCAGATCAGAGAGAGAGAGTCTCATCTTTTGGATCTACGACCAGAGATGTCAAGATAGTTGTGATGCGAAAATGACAGATGATCATGCACGAAGATCACAGAGATCAAGATTGTGGAATGTTGGAGCTATATGGAAGAGATCATAGGTGGTGGAGCAATCAAATTAACAACCTAAAATCTACTTTCAAGAAATATATGCATCGTCAAAAAAACATTTCAACGAAAACCAAAATATATTCTAGCGGATTGTAGAATGCAATCCCTTGAATTTGGTGCATAGAGCCGCCAAAGCTTTAAAGAGAACAGAACAAGGAAACAAATATGATCTTGAAATCCTACATATAGTAGGAGTATAGCTATGAATTCATATCGTGCTTGACATGACCATGGAGATATGTGTGCATGAGAACAGATTCCAAATAATATTTTTACCTAAGAATCCAAAGATTTTAATTGTTTAAAAATAGATGATATTCAACCGTGCCTTTTTTTGCACATCATATGCTCCTGGTCGTCCTATTGTATCTAGATGAGCTGTGCAGCTAGATACGTTTCCCTCTAAAAAGCGTAAAGTGGGGATGACCTATTTGAAATTGAAAATAGAGACGGGATGACCTATTAGATAACACTGCAAATATAATTCATCAAGAAATATTCAAAACCTAAAACCTATTATCAACAAATCTTCAGAAATCATTATTTGACTATAATATGAATATAAAATTTTGATGCGCCTATACAACTAAGTTCTGCTCCTTGTTGAATTGGGTCTTGTTGTTGCTGCAACTGCTTCCCCAATTGTTTTCATATTTTAGGGCCCCTCCTTCTATTTTTTGTTCGAAGAAGTTCACCTTTGAAAAATTAGTCTTTTAAAGGATCAGGAAAAGAAGGTTTCTCGGCTAACTAAAACTTAGATTTTTTTTCTCCGATGTGGTCGAAGGAACTTGGCAAGTCGAGCCAATATTTTCAGAGGAACTCGGCAAGTTGAGTCAACATTGTCAGAGGAACTCAGTGATTTGAACCAAAAATGCCAAGAAGAAAGATAGTTGTTCATCCTTTCTCCTTTTTGGGGAAACTAGGCAAGTTAAGCTGACATTGTTGAGGTATTCAGCGAGTTGACCTGATTGACCTATGAATACCAAGTTTTTGGAGCATTTGAGTGACTTATGCCGAAATGGTTGAAGGGAATCGGCGGGTTTTCCCTCTAGTAAAAGGGAGCCATATGCCCTCAAGTGAAACTCAATTAATCGATGAGGTTTCATCCAGCGATCAAGACCAGTTTCGGGGAAACTTAGTGGGTGTGCAAGAAATAGTCATGCGGAAATCGTATGATACGCCGCATTTTGGAGAAACTCGACGAGTGCCACTGAAATGATCGGAGCAACTCAAACAATAGTGTTGATGCTATCAGAGGTGTTGTTTCTTAGGAGTAGATCAATAACTAAAAATATATATACGCACCAAATAGTGTTTATGACTTCACCAACCTCCTTAATGACTCCACCTAGCCCATTTATGACTAGGTTTTATTTTATATAAAATGGTCGAGGCCTTTGTGTTTGATTATTGAAAAATGTCATTTCATCTCCACCAATAATTGAAGGACGAGTTCATGGCCTCGTTGTGCTCAACTAAATTTCGCGGCCTCTCAACAACTGACAAGTAGGTTACCCACACCTTTTGGACTCGTAATTGTTTAAACTTGAATCTTTTAGTGTCCTTTTGCCTCAATCCTTGAAGATATTTTTTGTGGCCATGCTTCATCCCTTGAATTCATATAGAACCAATTGACCTAAATTTTAGGTTTTAAAACCCTTAGATTCAACAAAGAACTAACCAAAAAACTAGTTAATTATTTATGTTTCATGGAGGAGAAAATAAGCGTGATATTTTTGTCCAGTGAATCCCATGTGGTTAATGCGAGTCTAAGTACGTCCTGGGTGGGGACCCTTTGAAGTCGATATTTTTGTCTTCAGTTTGACTACCCTTTTCATGAAGCTTTGAAGCTTTGCTTTGTAAAAATTGTCATTCGCCTCATTGTGGTTTTATTTGGTTGCAATTTTCCCATCATGGTTTTCTCTAGGGTGATTGTTTGAACTATTATGGCTCCACCCTCTTTGTAGGTCTCATGTTCATAATGTCTTCTCATATATGCCATAGTAACATTCAAGTAAAGGCACGTAGTGGGTATAAAGACTAAAATCAAAAGGGTTGGCCCTCACAAACGCAGGGCGATGATTTTATTCTCAAAGATAGCCTCTAGCCATTATTGATAGGCTCAAGATTTATTGATGTATTTGTAACTTCAGAATGTATTCACTCGTATATCTTATGTATTGTACCCCAATGTTTATTCCAGGAAGTATCTATAATGTAATTGAGTCATGTCATGCCCCGATGTTTCGATCGGGATATTCAATAATGTAAACAAGTCATGTAAAGTCATTGAGGTTAACCCTCCATTGTAAGTCAAGGAAATAGTCCCCACAATTGTGTCAAAATTAACCCTCCTTGTTGATCGGAGGGAAAATTCCCACGGTTGTGGGGCAATAGGGTTATTAGAATCTCCTAGAGATGTTGGCCCTAGTAAGTAATTGTTAAGTGGGGCCGACATGTTGAAGTGGACATTAAGTGAATGAAAGAATATAAATAGAGAGTGAGCCTCTATATTTATCACACACGCACACTCACTCACTGGCGCGCATGAGTGAGAGAGGAGAATCTCTTTCAAGTGAGAGAGAGAGAACAACTGTTGGAGATCATATTTATGTTTTTTGGGTTTTGCTGCTACCATTGGTGCTCATTCTATCTTTGAGGAAGTTGCAAGGTTTTCTCCTTTATGGTTTCCTCAAGGAAAATTATTTGTGTCTCTTGTCTCTTGTGATTTTTGTGTAGCTACGGAAGCTAGGGATTCTTAATTTTTGGGTCTATATCCACAATCCATCAGCAAAAGTATGCTAGGATGAATCTTCATTGAAGGGCACATCTTTATGTCGAAGCAGAATTTGATTCCACGCATTTTCAATTTTTGGTGCGGAAAATTAGGGCTTTTTACATAAGAGTAATTTTTGAGTGAGCCTAGCATAGGATTGATGTCCTCATCAAAATCGAATTTTAGAGACCTGGGTCGATATTTTTGGTTGGGTGAAACTCCAGGAAAGTCAAACCCTAGTTTGACCTCGAGCCTGAAAAACTTTAAATACTAACACTAATAAGTTTTGTTAAATTCGCTATATCTTGGGATTGCAGAAGTCTCAGGGGATGAAAATTTCAAATATTGAAGATAAAATCTTGACGTACAATGTGTCCAAGTTTCAGCCTATGATTCTCTATATTCCAGGAGATATGATTCCTCCAAGTTAGGGTTCCATCCTATCCCACGATTCATCCCTAAACACGACACCTGGGGAGAATTTCTATATCTCAGGATACAAAGGTCCAAATGAAATTTATCAAGATGTTCAAAATGCAAACGGAATGTACTTTCTGTGGTAAAATTTTCAGACCCCAAAGATGAAACAGTGACACGTGGAAGTCCGTACAACTTCGCTATTATGAACAATCCTGAAATAGGTCACATTGGGAAAACTCTCATACGTCCCAATGGGTGAAACAAATTTTGATGAAACCTATGGTGTTGGAAAAAGGACAGAAGAGGCTACCTTAGTACAAAATTTTAGACACATAGGAGCAGTACTTTAGGAGATACTGTAGAAACAGTCTCAGACATTTCTGTAGAAGAAATTGGTAAACTAGGGCTTCTTGTTCCAGGAGCTTCCCTCCACTGTTTTCAGAAAAGGAGTACATTGGACAGCTCACCTTGAAGATTTATATATTTCTATCCAATTAGATCTGAAATATTCCAAGTTTTCAAAATTAGGGTTTCTCTGACAAACCCTAGATCAGCCAGCTCCGGAACAAGGATGGACACCTCAAATCGGTAAGATCTAATCTTTTTCTATTTACAGTTGAGGTTCTCATTTCAAGATGACTAATCACACCAGCTTGATGACAAGCTTGGTGAGGCTGATAACTTCTAAGCATGGAAGTATAGAATATCACTAGTTCTTGAAGGAAATGAATTGGACACCTACATAAGTAGAGAGGTTCTAGCTCCAGAGGGAGATGAGGCTAAAATCCTAACACAAGAAGAACTTGGTCAAGGCCAAGAAGATCATTACTGATTCAATCACGGATCACCTTATACCACAAGTGTCTTCCCTTAAGACACCAAAAGAGATGTTTGATTCCTTGACCAAGCTATTTGAAGGGAAGAACATAAATCAGAAGATGACCTTAAGAAACCAGTTGAAGAATGTGAAGATCCAAAATGCAGAGACCATACAGTCATACTTTACAAGGGTCTCTCAAATCAAAGAACAACTTGAAGCGGTAGAAGAAGAAGTGGAGAATGTAGAAGTTGTGATAGCCACTTTTAATGGCCTCCTAGGATCATGGGATTCATTCACTCGAGGAATGTGTGCCAGAAGGAAGTGATTACTTTCAGCAGACTCTGGAAAGAGCACACACAAGAAGAATCTCGAATCATAATAAGAGAAAATAAGATGGGAGCAACTAAAGATCAAGATATTACCATCCAAAGAAGATCCCTCAAGTGATGAGGAATATGAAGAACTCAACTCTTGAGGAACCTCTTATCCATCTTAGCACTTGGATAAGAAACGATGCTATTATGAATGAAGAAGATGATGAAGCTTAAGGGTCAAGAAGGAGTCTACCCACTAAACAAATAAAGATAAGTATTCAATTGTCATTTGATGATATTGGTTTTGTTATGCATTTGTTTATATTCAGTTAATGTATTATGCATGATAGAATGTTTGCATTAATGATAGTATACTACTAATATGCATGTGATGGGTAAGTAGCTCATGGTGCTATACAACTCTCCATTGCTACTTATCTAGAATGAAACCTCTTTTTTGACATATTGGATTAGTGCACAATCTCAATGTTGTCCTGGTAGAGATGGAGGGAATCTAGAAAGTTTCTATGAAATATGGATGAATGTTGTATTGGCTAAAATAGTTGCATGATTATATATTTATGCATAAGAATTTGGAATTACGAATATTCCTTATGAAAAGTTTCTAACCATTGATCCATAGGACCTCAACTTTAGTGCATTAAAAGTTTGTTGTAAAAGAATGCGATCAACTGGTTAATTAATGGAACAGCCTTAACAGAAATTAAATGCTCAGAACAGGAATGAAAAACACAACACTGATAGACAAATAAAAGGAAGAAAACACAGAAACAGAGTCACCAACAGAAGTTGATAACGGAGTTCACCCCCTCCACTGGGCTATGTCTCCGGGTCCCTCTCCAATGGGTACCGATACAATTAATCTTTTTTAAAAATGGTACAAAATGGTTCTGGAAACAACTTCAGCAACTGTAAACAGAATGCTGTACAAAATATTTAAGACCTATCTCTCGAAATTACAATCAGCATTCAAAGATAAAGAAAGCTAAAATATAACAGAGAATGTCCACTTCTACAGCACAGCATCTGGACACTTCGCAGCAAAAATGATCTCTAAGCTTCTCATAACATAGAAACAATACTCTGCACTCCAAAACAATCCGCCCCCCTTCTTAGTGGCCAGCCTCCTCTATTTAAGAGTTTAGCGGGAGGGATAAGTAACCGATTCCATTCCATCATCTCAGCTGTTATCATTTTTTTTATTGTTACAACCATACGCTAAGTTGAACCATGCAATTCGGCCAAATCGTTGTCCAAGTGTTATGGTACCACGACATTCCATATTCCTGAAATGTTGAAACCAACTCCACGCACATATGTTGACTCACAACACGTTACAATGACCGTTACGCACATATGTTGCACCATACCATAGCGTCACACGTAACGTAACCGTTTGATGTCACCACTAACTTCGCGATGTCGTAGCAAGTGTGATAAGTCTGTCGCAGCTAAGTCTGTCACAGCAGTGTGAAAAGTCTGTCGCAGCTAATTCTGTCACAGTAGTGTGAAAAGTATGTCGTATCTAAGTCTCTCACAGCAGTGTGAAAAGTCTGTCACAGCAGTGTGAAAAGTTTGTCGCAGCTAAGTCTGTCATAGCAGTGTGAAAAGTTTGTTGCAGCTAAGTCTGTCACAGCAGTGTGAAAAGTCTGTCACAGCTAAGTCTGTCACAGCAGTGTGAAAAGTTTGTCACAGCTAAGTCTGTCACAGCAGTGTGAAAATTCTGTCACAGTAGTGTGAAAATTTTGTCGCAGCTAAGTCTGTCATAGCAGTGTGAAAATTCTATCGTGTCTAAGTCTGTCGCAGCTAAGTCTGTCACAGCTAAGTCTATCACAGCAGTGTGAAAAGTCTGTCGCAGCTAAGTCTGTCACAGCAGTGTGAAAATTCTATCATAGCAGTGTGAAAATTTTGTCACAACTAAGTCTATCACAGCAGTGTGAAAATTCTATCGTAGCTATGTCTGTCGCAGCTAAGTCTGTCACAGCAGTGTGAAAATTCTGTCACAGCTAAATCTGTCACAGCAGTGTGAAAATTTTGTCACAGCTATGTCTGTCGTAGCTAAGTCTGTCACAGCTAAGTCTGTCACAACAGTGTGAAAAGTCTGTCGCAGCTAAGTCTGTCACAGCAGTGTGAAAAGTATGTCGCAGCTATATATATGAGTTAAAACATATGTTATGTTCTTTGAACCATAGATTAAATACCATTGTACCATATTGGATCAGTGTAAATTAAAGATGAATAATCCTCCGGATCATTCCTCCCCATTGGAGAGCTTTTGGACCACCAAAAGCCTGTATTATTCTGCAAGTAAGTGAGGGTAAAGTTCCCTCACTTTTCCAATCTCCATCCATCTTTCTTTTCTAAGATGCATTCCCTTCATCCCCACTCGAAGGTACTCAGCATTCCCTCTTCACGAAGTTCTTACATTTCTGTCAAGAATAATATCATCCTGCAACTCTCTCATATATTCAGGTGCCAAATCATCAACTAAAGGAATATGTATGTTAGTTTCCTCATCCATGATCATAGGAGGCTCATACAATTTAAGATTCTAAACATTGACAACTGAATAAATTTGCATGTATGGAGGTAAATTCAAGCAAAAATCATTAGTACCGATCTTTTCCAAGATCTCAAAAGGACCATATCGGATAGGTTTAATATTTTTACCTTCACCTTTCATTATTTCTTTGGTTATATGTAACCAAACTCTGTCACCAACCTGAAATTGATGATCAACTTGATGCTTGTCATGCCTGGCTTTGTATTTTTCCTGGCTCTTCTCCAACTGTTCTTGAACTGCCTGCCATTAGAGGAATTTTGGGGTCTAAAATAGGACTCCTAAGGAAAATAATAAAATAATAGTTAAAATAATAAAATAATATTGATTAATTTTGGAGGAAGAAAGCAAAAAACTACTTTTTGTGTTCGTATTTTCGACATATCTCCTTGTGTTTTTACTCAAATTTCGATCGGGAGAGCTCGTTGGATGCGGAATTTGATTCCACATCCAACGAGTACCCACAATGCATACTTTTGATGGACCCCACTACCCCAAAAACAAGAAATACCTGAAAAAAATGTGATGATGATGTCATCATCACATTTTTCAGGTATTTCTTGTTTTTGGGGTAGCGAGGTCCATCAAAACTATGTAGTGTGGGTACTCGTTGGATGCAGAATCAAATTCAGCATCCAACGAGCTCTCCCAATCGAAATTTGAGTAAAAACACAATGAGATATGTCGAAAATACGAACAAAAAAAGTAGTTTTTTTTAATGACAAATATGTCAATTCAACCATTATGGTTGACTTATTTTATTGAAATTCTATTGGTTCTCGAATTCCAACTCACAAAAACTGATTTTGGCACGTTTTCTTATAAGGCCCATTTTAGACCCCAAATTTCCTCTAACGTGTACTGCTTGGATTCTCTGAATGAACCTTAGCGCTTTATCTGCATCATGATGTCCATCCACTGCATCTTTTCCAAAAGAGAAGTCCATCGGTATTTTTGGTAGATAACCAAAACAAGTTTCAAAAGGAGATCTTTTCGTGGAAGAATGAATTGCATGATTGTAAGCATGCTGGATATACTACAACTGCTCATCCCAAAGTTTAGGATGCTTACTACAATATCCTCTGAGCAGCTAAACCACTGTTCTGTTCACTACCCCTGTTTTCCCATCGGTCTGTGGATGAAAAGCTATACTTTTCTTTAGTTTAGTGTCCATAAGCTCCCATAAAGTTGACCAAAATTTTCCCAAGAACCGAGAATCTCGATCAGATACAATAGACATGGGTAGCCCAAAATGTACCCAAACATTTTGAAAGAATAAATGAGATGTTTGTTCAGCAGTGATCTGCTTGTTACATGGCATTAAGATACACATTTTTCTGAACCTATCCACAACAACATATAGGTAATCATGCCCCTTTCTAGACATAGGTAGTCCTCCTATGAAGTCCATAGAAATACTTTCCCAAGGACGAGAAGAAACTGGAAGAGGAGTGTACAAACCCAATTTCCTATTGCTAGGCTTACTTGTTGCACACATAACACAACCCCTTATATATTTAGCTACATTTTCTTGCATTTGAGGCCAATAACAATGATTCTGCAATACAAACAATGTCTTACTTACTCCAAAATGTCCTGCAATCAATGAACTATGTGCTTCTTGAACCACATGCACTCTCTCTTTCTCTAGAATATAAAGTTTACCAAGATGATACAAGAGTTTATTATGCACATAATAGTTCTCCTCTTGTTTACCATGTATAAGTTATGCATATACTTTCTTAAAATCTTTATCTTCTGTATATTGTTCAATATAGCTTTCGTGTGTTAATGAACTGTTTTGAAGAATGATTGAAGCATTCATAGGTGGCCTTGATAACATGTCTTCTACTTTATTATGAATTCCCTTTTTGTACTTAATGACAAGATGAAACTGTTGTAAGAACCCCATCCATCTTAAATGCCTACTTTGTTGTATTTTAGTTTGAGATTGTAAATATTGAAGTGGTTGATGATCAGTATGTATGACTGTCTCTTTTCCCATGATATAATGTTTCCACTTCTTCACACTCTGTACTAAAGCATACAATTCTTTGTTATAGGTCGGATAGTTACTTACCGCAGTAGAGAATGTCTCTGAATGCTAACAGACCGGCTTCCTTCCTTGCATCAAAACTGCTCCTATGGCAAACCCGCTGGCATCGGTTTCGATCTCAAATGGCTGCTGCAAATCTGGCAACGTTAGAACTGGTGTTGTGCTAATCTTTTCCTTCAAGGTGTCGAAGGCTCTCTGATGCTTGCCTCCCCACTGGAAAATTTCTTTAACACTTGTCAACGCATGTAATGGAGCAGCAATGGAAGAAAATCCAGAAATGAATTTCCTCCAATACTGAACCGCACCCAGAAAACTTCTGATTTCAGTAACGGTGTTAGGCCGTGGCCAGTTTACAATGACAACAACCTTGGCTGGGTCCACTCGCAGGTGGCCTCCACCAATAATATGGCCTAGATATACTAAAGAAGTTTTAGCAAATTTACATTTAGACATTTTTACATAAAGCTTTTCCTTTCTCAATACATCTAAAATTTTCTTCACATGTACAATATGCTCTTCCCAGGTTTTGCTAAACACTAGGATATCATCCAAGTATACAATTACAAAATCATCAATGAATGGTCGGAAGACATCATTCATGACCCACATGAAAGTAGCAGGAGCATTACATAGCCCGAAAGGGATTACAAGCCATTCATACAAACCCTATTTCGTTTTAAACGCTGTTTTCCAGGAATCATTTTCAGCAACACAGATTTGATGATACCCACTACGCAGATCCAATTTTGTAAAATAAATTGCATGTTTCAACTGATCAAGCAAATCATCAATGCGAGGAAGAGGATACCTGTTTTTAATGGTGATTTTGTTAAGGGCCTTGTAGTCGATACACATCCTCCACGACCCATCCTTCTTTGGAACCAAGACTATAGGAGAGCCACAAGGATAAGTGCTTGGCCGAATGACCCCCTTCTCAATCAGCTCCTGAACCTGCTTCTTGATCTCCTCATTCTACATTACAGACATCTAGTACATGCTATGTTCGGGAGTTGCACATCCTGCTGCAAATGTATCTCATGTTGAATCTCTCTCTTTGGTGGTAACCCTTTCGGATCTTGAAAAAAATCATCATACTCAAAAATGATTTCAATCAGTTCAGATTTCTGTTTAGGATCACATCCTTCAAAATATTTAGAGATCTCATCATTTTTCACTTTAACCATCATTAACACAAAGTTCTTACTAGCATTTACCAACCTCTTCATTTGTCCTGCAGAGACTATGGCTAGATTGGTTTTTGTCTTATGTGCTCGTACGATATATTCTACACTATATTTAAAAAGATGATATTTATTCTGCTCTCTATAAAAGACTACTTTCCGGTCATACAAATATGGACTCCCAAGTACTATCCCACAAATGTCAAGTGGCACTACATCTAATTCTACCTCATCCATGAACTTTTCAGTAATTGCAAACTTCAATACACATTTCTTTGTAACTTGTAATTGTGTATCATTAGTAACCCAACCAAGAGGATAGGGATTTTCATGAGGCATAGTAACTAAATGCAATTTCTTAACCACTTCTTCTGATATCAGATTTACTTGTGAACCACTATCAAACAATGTATCAATCTTTGTGTGATTTGCAATGACACGAACATGAAACAGTGCACTTCTATATTTATCATTTTGCTTAGAAGTAGATGGCATATTTGTACTTGCACTAGAACTTGATTTTGCATCAATGGGAAGTGAGATACTTTTATTCTTACCCTAGATTCTGACAGCTGTAATCTTTGTTTCATCACCTAAGTCGGATCCCAAGTCTTGAACAACTGCTGCAGTAGCTTTTGCTTTTCCTTTATCTTTGTTTCCTCCGTACTTCTTTGGCCTTAACTCCGGATGAAGTTTCCAACACTTAGAGACATCATGTCCTTTCTGACAATGTGAACATGTAGGCTTTTCACCCTCTTTCTTAACAGTAGCCATCTTCTTTTTCCCCTTATCTTGACCTTTCGATTTGCTATCAAATTTAAATGATTTCTTCACAAAAGTATCATTAGCATGCTTACCCCTGGCTTCTAAATGGGTAGCTTGAACACATACATCATCCAAATTACTAGGATTAAACATCAACAAGGTATGTTTCAAATAAGAATGCATGCCACCAATGTACGTAAGAATAGTTTCCTGTGTATCTAATGAAACATTCAATGCAATATCCCTCTTTCTAAATTCATGAGTATAATCTTGAATGCTTTGTCCTTTAGCTTGTCTAAACATTTGCCAATTCATGGTTAATTGTTGCATGTGACCTAAAGGATAAAATTGATTTCTTAATACTTCGATGAATTCATTACAAACTGAAATAATTTTACCATTATTTCGAAGATCTTGCCGAATCTTGCTCTCCCACCAAGTAAGAGCCATTCCACTCATCCTCAAAGTGGCCAAGTGAATCCTGGAAGGGTCATCATTAATGCCCTACACCCTGCAATATACTTCAAGCTGCTTGATCCAATTGTCTAATTTTTCAGCATCTACATCTCCATTATAAATAGGTAATTCAAATTTTACATCCAATTTGAAATAAGGCAGATTAGGACTTGCATTATTTCAATGAGAAGTATGAGAAGAAGAAAAAGTCTGTTTAGTGTCAGGAGGATCACCATCACCTCCTACTCCTTTACCCTTTTCTTCTGGCTTCACTTCTGCATCTTTGGATAAAGATCCTTCTTCTTTCTTCTTCCTTTCTGCTCGCTCATCGAGTAGAATTTCCATCATGGATTTCATGCTCATAAAAGCCTCTAAAAACGCAGATTCAGAATTAACACGTTTTTCCCGTTCTGTATGTCCTTCTTCTTCCCCTCGTGGAGAAGATATGGTTCTTGAGAATGTTCTCCTTGAGCCAATCTCAGGATCTCCTTCAACTAATTCTCCTTCACCAACCTTTGACCTGGACCTGGTAAGCATTCACAAACTTGTGCAACAGTCAACCAGCTCTGATACCAAAATATGATCCGTAGGACCTCAACTTTAGTGCATTAAAAGTTTGTTGTAAAAGAACGCGATCAACAGGTTAATTAATGGAACATCCTTAATAGAAATTAAATGCTCAGAACAGGAATGAAAACCACAACACTGATAGACAGATACAAGGAAGAAAACACAGAAACAGAGTCACCAACAGAAGTTGATAAGGGAGTTCACCCCCTCCACCGGGATACGTCTCCGGGTCCCTCTCCAATGGGTACCGATCCAATTAATCTTTTTTTTAAATGGTACAAAATGGTTCTGGAAACAACTTCAGCAACTGTAAACAAAATGTTGTACAAAATCTTTAAGACCTTTCTCTCGAAATTACAATCAGCATTCAAAGATAAAGAAAGCTAAAATATAACAGAGAATGTCGACTTCTAAAGCACAGCATCTAGACACTTCGCAGCAAAAATGATCTCTAAGCTTCTCATAACAGAGAAACGATACTCTGCACTCCAAAATAATCCGCCCCCCTTCTCAGTGGCCAGCCTCCTCTATTTAATATTTTAGCGAGAGGGATAAGTAACCGATTCCATTCCATCATCTCAGCTATTATCTTTTTTTTTTATTGTTACAACCATACGCTAAGCTGAACCATGCAATTCGGCCAAATCGCTGTCCAAGCGTTATGGTACCACGACGTTCCATATTCCTAAAACGTCGCAACCAACTCCACGCACATATGTTGACTCACAACACGTTGCAATGGCTGTTATGCACATATGTTGCACCATACCATAGCGTCACATGTAACATAACCTTTTGATGTCACCCCTAACTTCGCGATGTCGCAGCAAGTGTGATAAGTATGTCGCAGCTAATTCTGTCATAGCAGTGTGAAAATCCTGTCACAGCAGTGCAAAAATTCTGTCGCAGCTAAGTTTGTCACAGCAGTGTGAAAAGTATGTCGCAGCTAAGTCTGTCACAGCTAAGTCTGTCACAGCAGTGTGAAAAGTTTGTCACAGCTAAGTCTGTCACAGCAGTGTGAAAAGTCTATCGCAGCTAAGTCTGTCACAACAGTGTGAAAAATTTGTCGCAACTAAGTCTGTCGCAGCTAAGTCTGTCGCAGCTAAGTCTGTCGCAGCTAAGTCTGTCACAGCTAAGTCTATCACAGCAGTGTGAAAAGTCTATTGCAGCTAAGTCTGTCACAATAGTGTGAAAAGTCTGTCATAGCTAAGTCTGTCACAGCAGTGTGAAAAGAATGTCACAGCTAATTCTGTCACAGTAGTGTGAAAAGTCTGTCGCAGCTGTGTCTTTCACAGCTAAGTCTATCACAGCTAAGTCTGTCACAGCAGTGTGAAAAGTCTGTCACAGCTAAGTCTGTCACAGTAGTGTGAAAAGTCTGTCATAGCTAAGTCTGTCACAGTAGTGTGAAAAGTCTGTCACAGCTATGTCTATCACAGCTAAGTCTATCACAGCTAAGTCTGTCACAGCAGTGTGAAAAGTCTGTCACAGCTAAGTCTGTCACAGCAGTGTGAAAAGTATGTCGCAGCTATATATATGAGTTAAAACATATGTTATGTTCTTTGAACCATAGATTAAATACCATTGTACCTTATTGGATCAGTGTAAATTAAAGATGAATAATCCTCCGGATCAACCATACAAATGCATTTGACTTGTAGGAAAGATCACGTGCATAATCACCTACAAGAAAAGAAGGATGAGACTTGTTCTGAAGAACAAGTGATGACAGATAAATAAGAATATGACAATACTTTCAAAGAATTCAAGAGGCCTCAGACACAGTCATTAGAGGAAATTTGGGGTCTAAAATGGGCCTTATAAGAAAACATGCCAAAATAAGTTTTGTGAGTTGGAATTCAAGAACCAATAGAATTTCAATAAAATAAGTCAACCATAATGGTTGAATTGACATATTTGTCATTAAAAAAAACTACTTTTTTTGTTCGTATTTTCGACATATCTCACTGTGTTTTTACTCAAATTTTGATCAAGAGAGCTCGTTGGATGTGGNGATATGTCGAAAATACGAACACAAAAAGTAGTTTTTTTCTTTCTTTCTCCAAAATTAATCAATATTATTTTATTATTTTAACTATTATTTTATTATTTTAGCTATTATTTTATTATTTTCCTTAAGAGGCCCATTTTAGACCCCAAAATTCCTCTAATGGCAATTATGTGACACTGGTGAGCGACATCATTGATGCAGAGCCTTCTAGCTATGAAGAAGTAGCCAAGAAGAAAGGGAAGGAGAATACCAGTTCAAGAAGAATGATGTCTAGGATGTAGTATCAAGAACTGAAGGGAAGTTTGTACTATCCATCATGCAGTAGATGGAAACATCGTGGGATACAAGGCATGATTCGTAGCACAAGGCTTCTCATGGAAAGAAGACATAGACTACAAAAAGACATTTGCAGCCACTAAAAGTTAAGACACATGATAGGAAGAATCACGTGTACATATGGAAGAACGCCTTGTACGAGCTCAGAAGACACCCGTGGGATAACACATACATGAGGAGCTTGATGAAGATATTAGCCTTTGCTACAAGGTTGAAGATGAAAGCCTATAGAGGATGACAAGCTCACAAATGGGTGTGAGAATAACTTTTGAAAAGGTTCAAGATAGAGTATCTTGGTATCCAGTGACCCTAGATGGATACATAGAATATTAGTAGTAGAGGAAACTACTTGTCACTCTAGTACAGAATGATTCAGTGCATAGAGTACAAAAAACAGAGGGAGAATGATGCTTCGCTTCAGAGGGAGTGACTACAGAATATCCTGAGGTTCGACATGGTACGACAGGATGGACAGATTAATGATGATTGTAGGATTTACTAAGAGTAAAGTGGATTCCAACCTTTGCTTCAAGGTTGAAGGTGGAAGACCAGTGATGCTCCTGTTATATGTCGGTGACTTGTTCCTGACAAAAAAGAGGAACTCATTAAAGTTGCAAGAAGGATACTTTCTACCGAGTTCAAGATGAATGACTTGGATATGATGCACTACTTTCTAATCATGGAGGTGTGGCAGAATGTGGATGGAATCTCCCTGGGAAAAGGGAAGTATGCAGTAGAGATCCTGAAGATATTGAGGATGATGGACTGCAAGGCCATGACCACACCTATGGCATTGAACCCTAAAGCTATTGAGTGTTGCTTCATCAGATATGGTTTATGCCATGATGTATCGTCAGATGATTTGTTCCTTGATGTACTTGACGAATACGAGACCAGATATTTGATTTGCTATGAACACATTAAGACATGTTCACCTTATGGTTGCAAAGCATGCAGTGAGGTACCTGAAGGGTACAGTTGAGTATGGGATCAAGTATGATATGAATCAAAATATTAACCTGGAGGGTTATGTGGATTCGTATTGGGCAGGCAGTGCCATTGATAGGAAGAGAGCTTCGAGATTTTACTTTAGTATGAGATTATGTGTGATCTCTTGGTTTGGGAGGATGGAATCCTACATGGCGTTGAGTACAACCGAGGAAAAAATATGTTGCCACTTGTTATTTTGGAGGTAGTATGTTTCTTTTGAAAACTACTATTTGATTTGATTGATCTGACTCACATTTTGTTATGATACAGAGAGGAGTATTAAAGCTCCTGTTTGTGATCCAGATTGAGATCTCTTGAAAGAGGGAGTTCTAGCATAGTTGGTGAGATAGGTTGTCTAAGCATAAATCCTGGTGAAGCTCGTAGGTTGCTCAAACATAAACAATCCTATAGGTTTTCCTTAGATGTAATCGGTACTGGAAAACCTCGTAGGTTATCCTTGGACGTAATTAGCCTTGATGTGATTCTATGCTAGAAATGGCTAGAGTGAAGTTTGATTACTTCAGGGAGAATCTTGGTGTTCTCCAAATCGAGGTTCCTTCCAAGGGTAAGTGATGATTCCATGTGCCTTTCTGACATGGTGACAAGATTGGTTCCTTCCATGGTCAGATGTAAGTGTTGTGCCTTTCTGACATGGTGACAGGATTGGTTCCTTCCATGGTCAGATGTAAGTGATGTGCCTTTTTGACATGGTGACAGGATTGGTTCCTTCCATGGTAAGATGTAAGTGTTGTTCCTTTCTGACATGGTGACAATATTGGTTCCTTCCATGGTCAGATGTAAGTGTTGTCTCTTTCTGATATAGTGGTGGGATTGGTTCCTTCCATGGTTAGATATAAGTGCCAATGCCACATCCAGTATGAAAAAGGACTGGATCTGTGATGACACATCGAGTATGAAAAAGGATTGGCTCTGTGTAGATGCCACATCCAGTATGAAAAAGGACTGGCTCTGCGATGACACATCCAGTATGAAAAGGACTGGCTCTATGTAGATGCCACATCTAGTATGAAAAAGGACTGGTTATGTGATGACACATCCAGTATGAAAAAGGACTGCCTCTATGTTGGTTCCACATCCAGCATGAAAAAGGGTTGGCTCTGTGATGATACATCCAGTATGAAAAAGGGTTGGCTCTGTAAAGGACCACATCTAGTATGAAAAAGGACTGGCTCCGTGATGATACATCCAGCATGAAAAATGGTTGGCTCTATAGAGGACTACATCCAGTATGAAAAAGGACTGGCTATGTAGATATGCATCCAGCATGAAAAAGGGCTGGCTCTATCGATGAAGACCTACATGGAGGATAGGCCTACAACTGGCATGAAAAAGGGTTGGCTCTGTAAAACTTCTTGTGACGAGAAGAATGAAAAGATAGCACAATTTGATTGAGATAGCGGAAGCATTGATGATGATGATGATCCAGTGATGATACAGCTTTAATGATGATCCAGACTTGATGATGATCCAGTGATAAACTTGGGGTATTAAGTGGCAAACCTTCTGCTTCTGGTAGAGTGCTGGAATTTGAGCTTTTTCTGAATTTTGCATGCAAGATCCATCAAAAATATTTTTTTGAATAATAGTGTTTCATCCCATCGTGGCTCTGATACCATATTAATTCTGTCACAACAATATTGGGACAAAGTATAAACTCACAAGTGATTCAATTGACAAATTACACATGAAATGATGCAACGGTAGTGCAATACGAGGTTGCGGTTATGTATAATCAATAATGGAATGAATAATACAATACAATGTCATGCAGAATGCATGAATTCCAAGCTAATTTGAATTATCTAGGATTTCATTCGAATTACATGGATGAGTGTAGCTCAACTGAATGTCAAACACACTCAGCACACTTAGTTAACCACTAATCTAATCAATAACTGACTCTCACACTAAGTCCTAACTGAATCGAAGTGAAATATGACTGAGTCGAATTGAATGTGACTCAACACATGTCACTGCATGTTCAAATCAAGGTGGTAGCGCATCCCTAAATCCAAGTAGCTCTAATGGAGTTAACTGAAGTGACACTTGTCATCAGAAGTTGGTGGAGGCACCTTAGTTCACTCTAGATCAACCAAATCATCCCAAGATAGCCATTTTCATGAAGGAGGCACCTTTAAAACTTAGCTTAACTGATTTTTAGGTGAAAAAACAACCAGTTAGCAATTAGGTGCACTTATGACACTTAGATCATCTCAGAATTGCTCCCTGTTCGAAGGAAGAAGCCCAGCTAGCCTCCCTAATTGAAGGAGAAGGCTTAGTTGGCCTCCTTGACTGAAGGAATGCATGGGTCTGCTCATGTTGATGTCATAGTGTGCTCATCTAATGCCAATTAAGTCAATTAAACTTAGGATAGTGGGTAAATAGGCCAAAATTGACCACATAAGTGTGCATGTTGGCTAAATGACTCCAACAGAATGTTCAAATTAAAATATATCTTGGTGAAACCACGAGGAAAATTGATAGAATTAAAAAAGAAACATGACATCCTTCTCTATGAGAAGGAAAGGTTACTAAATGAATACCAAAATCTAGAAACAGAAAAGGATGCATTAATTGTGCAATTAATGATTATGGAAGGGGAAAGGAGTGATTTCAAAGCTCGAATCTCCCAGGTAGAATCGAGAGAGTTGGTCACAAATCAACAGTTTGAATAATTGAAAACTTAGATGGAGTATTTGGTCAGGTAGAAGGAATATTTTACAAGAAAACTGGAGTTGGAAGACAAGAGAAAACAAGATGTGACTCCATTTTGTGATCAAGCTTGCAATATTCAGGAACAGATATACCTCTCTTAGGTAACCCTCACGTATGAAATCTACAAGATGAGGTTGATGATGACAATAATGAATGTTATAGCTATGGAGTCACTGAAATTCATTAAATGGCTATTGGACATTGCAGAAAAGGTCAAAATCTAGATAGCCTAGAAGGAAACTAATTCAAAGTTCCCTGGTGATTTTCCCCAGAAGAAAACAGAGGACCTGAAATTGAAAATGGCACTTCTAGAATTTTGCAGGAAAACTGCTAGGATGATTAATAATGAAATTTCTAAAGCCATGGAAAAGTGCCATGATTTTTATAAGAAAATCCATTAGGTCCATGAGAAGTTTCACATTCCTTTAGTTCAAAATATAACTGAGCTTCCAATAAAAGAACAATGCATAGCACAGCTGCAGGAGGGGTTGCAGGAAGATATGGAGTATATCAGAAAAATTGAGGCCTTCACAGAGGAATATATTCATCACTTTGTGGGACAGGCGTCTATCAATGCATATTTCCTAGAAGACATTTGCAAGGCTACGACAGAGAGGATGGTGTATATAGAGACACAATTGTCAATTCATGAAGTAACGTTGCAAGTATTGGAGCCTATAAAATAAAAGGCCATAGCTAAAGAAGCTAACGCATGGGAGACATATATTTCCATCCTGGCAAGGCCCACCTAATTTTTTTTTTTTTTTAATATTTTGTATTTTCCTATGTAAGCACAAAATGACAAATTGTAGGAATTTCTAGGGTTAGGGTGAACAAGGAGTCACTAGAGGAAAAAATATTGTGTAATATAAATAGGGGAGGAAAGAAAAGAGAAAGGACTTTTGCTAGAATAATAGAAGCTAGACCATTTTTGAAAGAAAATTACTTTTCTGCTAATAAGAAGGATTTGTTTGCTGGGAAAAGCCTGCACAGATATTTTTCCTAGAATGTGTGGAATGTTTAATGTGGAACTACTTCTTCTTGCATTCGTAACATATACTGTGATATCATTCAAACTTTATTGAATTACTTCATTGGTGATGAATGATTTTACTTTCTATGCAAATATTTATGTGTGAAAAGAGTAATAAATTTTGTTATCATAACAGAGCTATCTTTGGTATTCTTTCTGTTGTAAATGTGAATATTATGTTGGAACAACTATCTGTTAGACTTATATGAACACTTCCAGTATATTACTCTTAATTCGAATTTTCTCCCTGCAGGGATAGGATAGGATATGATAGGATGGTTAGCTTAGTTTAGGAATAAATAGATGGTTGATAGGGAAAAATCAATAAGACGAGAGGTAAGAACCTCTGCATTGCTAGTGTGGTTTATGTCTTTCAATTATATGCATTTAATTAGGCACTTGCATTTCATCCTTTAATTAAAAAATCACATAATTGATGAACTGGGCTACAACTGGTAAAGAACTTAAAAAAATCAATATACGGTAGTTGTACCATTAACCAAATGGATTCCCCACACCAAACGATGGAATATCTAGTTGGGATCGCTTACCGCGGAGAATCCCTAATGTCAATGCTTGGGAAGTTTTGGGAATCAACAAGTCCATGGTGAAATTCAAGCCCATTTTACCAACCAACAAGAATTCTACAGATTTCAAGTCTTAAGAAATGTCCACACGGTAAATGAAATAATTTGTTATTTGTGGTTCACACAATTGACAAGGATCGCTTGAAGCATATCCCAATACATAGTATTACAACCTAAGACGAATTTTCCATGAACCTGGTTCGTTTCTTATTTTTGTGGATTACGTTTTATTATTATTATTGTCTCTCTCATCCTACATTCTAAATTATTTGATGCAAATGACTTATTTTCTTCGAAATTCCTTATGTTTGATCTTAGCATGGTCACGGTCTCAGATTCAATTTGAAATATTGAAACCTACTAAGGACAAAAGGAAGTACATAGATTCCTATAGATCAGACCAAGTATAGCAAGAAGAGTACACACATTTACCGTGTTATATTCAAATTGATTCATTATAAAATTTGATCATTTCAAAGTGAAAAGTTCATAAAATAAAACAATTATGTTTGTACAATAGTGGAATTCAATATTGTTATCAACCCAAATGGCACTTCTCTGTCCGAGTGCCAACATTACATATGTTGGTACACAAAAGGACACTGTAGGATTGAAGTTTTCCTAAACACTATAGATGGGCATGGCATGAGATGCATTTATCCTTCAACCAGCTTGCCATTTTATTTTTCTAAGTGTTGATTTCCATATGCGAATATCTTCACTGAAACGCATGTACGTACGCGACTATTCCTGTTGACAACTCCCGTACTGTACATGACTATTCCCATTGCAACTTGCGTACATATCTATATGCGGGTTTCCTTTAAGCAACTCGCGTGTCATACGCGGGTTTCCTATATTAATAGTCGCGTACATCTCCATTCGACATTTAAAAATATAAATCATGATTAATGGAGATTAGTTGAGCCCTAATCATTAACCATCTCAACTATCTCAACCTCCTCAACCTTTGAAACTACTATATTTCCCAAAGTATAAATAGAGGCCTTGGGGAGGGCAATAATCAATGAATTTTGGAGAGCAAAGTTATGCTGGTGGTATATCTTCAGAATTCTTGGAGCAGCAGAACTCAGAGTCCTTTGGTTGTAGAGGGTTGATGAATATATTTGATTAAGCATTATATATGTTGTTTATCTAACCTGTCATATATACATGTATAAGATTGTACTTGGAGAATTTGATCTTTGCAGGTGAAGGAGGTGCATCCCTGAAAGCTTTGGAGAGAAGCAGAGCGAAAGAAGATCAAGCTTGGATCAACTATCGGTAATCGAGTGAGTCTAGTATTTCTTCCTATTTCCTTTCTGTACTTAGCTAAAGCTAATTATCTGCAAGTTTTAGAAGTAAGTTGGTAACCCTAGACCCTAGGTTACAAGGGTGTTTATTCCTGAACAACAGAACTGGCGACTTCGCTGGGCAGCCCAGACTGGTGTGGTTTAACTTTGTATATCCTTACCCAGTATTTGCTTTGATTCAATGTGTGGTGTTTTTTCCTGGTTCAGACTTGTAGTGGTGCTTTGAATTCCTTTACAATTTTTCATGTTTTGAAGAATTTAACTCCTATACGCGGATTTTTGTGATACACAGTCGCGTACAAAGGTCTCTGTACATAGGTTGCACTATTGCACAGTTGCATATAGTGCACAGGTTTCTCTTATACACAGTCGTGTACAAGCCTAAGCAACAAAATTTTTTAGGGTTGGGTTGCTTGTCCCTGTCCTTTTGTGGATTTTTTCTTCCTTAGTGGTCTTTAATATTAGTATTGCACTATAAGTTTGATGACCCTGTTAACCATACTTTGTGCTTCCTAGTAAGCCCTTAAGTTTCTATTGTTTGGATTGTCTTTCTGTTAGCAACTTGAAGTGGATTTTCCTATTGGGTGAGAGGTTTGAGTGCTGGTTGTCTAAATCAGTGATCAGGGTTCTAGACACTGTTTAATCCTTTTCTATCTCCGGATAGTGTTGGTTTGTCACTTGCCTTTGATTGATTTCAGTGATTTCCATTCATTGTATCTTCCCAAGCAAGGTTTTTCCAAGTCCTCCTTACGTGGTTGATCTTTGGTTTTACAAATATGCTTTACTTCATTTTGCTTACTTTATATAGTTGGTTTATTCAAGCATACTCAAGAATTTTGCATTTAGGTGCATAGTAGTCTTTGAGGAATTTGAAAAGTGAAAAGAAAACATTAGAAACTTTTTCATTTGAATTGCATATAGTAGTTTTATTTTTAGTTTTTAAATAAAATCTCAAAAATTACAAAAATATAGTCTTAGTTTTCTCTTTATTAGTTGCATTTTCATCAATTTATATTTACAAAAAAAAGAAAAGAGAATCTTGTTTTAAGTAGTGATAAATTGCTTTGGAATTATACACCTGTTGTTTTTACATTTCTTATCAAGTCAATAACATCATAGTCTTTCACTCCACTTGCCTTCTGAGTAAAAAATAGCCTTTAAAATGAACGCTATAATTAAAATTTATTAGTAATTTTTGCTTTATAGGGCCATACACCTACTAGCTTAGGCTAGAATTGTGGGATAGGAAGTGTAAACTCCCCATAAGTATTTAAATTCAGACATAGTGGACCAATTGATAAGTAAATCCTTCTCTTTATCGATAGTATCTGGGAAGCTCCTCTCAAATGGGAGTAAAGCACGAGGCCGCGTGGAGACATTGGACTGAGGAGATAACCCTCTGATTCCTTGTCGAAACATAAACCAAGGTTTTTACGCATCTAGGGATTCTATCCTAGACAGAGTTTCAAGCTCAACTACCCTACCCATGCGTAGGAATCAGGCTTGCGACTGTCCCCCCAGACTGTTGGTATAGTTAAGGTAGCCTCTAGTCTCTTCACATCTAGGGTTTATGCACAGGTAAACCAGAAGGCTATTTCTGGTTCACCTTGGACGGGCTTGGAAGGTAACCCTTGTTGAAAGTGTAGGAGGGTGGTGGGTGATTCCTTTTCTTGTGCCTAAGAACCTCTTCAAGGACACTAAAAAACTGTCTTTCATCTTTCTTCGGGGAAGCATATATTTTACCCTTTCTGACTGTTGAGACGTTAGGAATTTTCATAGTGATTTCTCTATGATTTGTCTATGTTTAGCCGACCTTATGGTTTGAAGCGTCAAATTTACAATCATGGAGTACCAACCTATCAGAAGGTCACGAAGGTTGCAAAACCTTCCTCCTCTTATCACATTGGAACCTCCACCTCCCCCTCAAAGGCAGAGATTGGACACAGACGGTTCTTTTGAACCGATAGGAGTTAGTGAAGTTTCGGGTGAACCAAAACTAAGGGAAAACCATTTTGATTTAAACACAGTTGAGATAGAAGACTTGCAAGCTGACGAGTTTGTAAGGAATTTTAATACACCTCTAACTGACTTAAACTATCCTGTGATCGTTCAGGTTCATCCTTTTGATCCACTCGTGATTGGGGTCCCTGTGGGCAGAATAATGTCTACTACAGGAGAAATTTCTTTTATTTTCACCTCAGCCGCTCTAGCTGAAGGGGTGCCACCTCCCCCGGTAGGTACCCCTAGATCAAGCATACCTACTACGCGCTTAACTCTAGCGAGCCGAGTGGTTCAACCTCCGGTTCCCACAAGCCTAGTAGGTGCTTCTGGTGGTATGGTCACTAGGATTCCTAGTGTACCTACAGTTCCAAACTTTTTCACACACACTACCCATAGTGATCCTATACGATCCTTGGCTTTTGTCCAAGGATTTCCTTGGAATGGGGAGCACATTCCCCCATCCACTCCATATGTAGGCCCACCACCCTCTTATGTAGGGGTGTAGTTTGGAAACACTAACCCTTATGGTCAAGGTTTTCAAACTCCAGTTTTGACTCCTTTCACGAGCTCTCCCTTTTCACTTTTTAGCGAAGGGATACCTGCTCCTATATTTCAAACCCCAGTTTCGACTAGGGCAGCCAGAACCTATTATACTGCACCTCAGGCAAAAAATCCTGTGGCTTACGGATGGAATCCGTTCCAAATTAACCCATCCACTTCACAATCGGTGGCAGGGGGAAACCTCACCTTCACATATGGGAATACGGGGGCAGGTCCCTCTAATCCCCAAACTGGTACTTTTGGTGCTCCATTTAGACCTAAGCTTCCTTTCCTGGCAACTTTAAACTTGCCAAATTTGTCTAAACTGATGAATGACCCGCTGAGGCATGATCCCTCCTGGCCACCTGTCCCTACAAAGTTTCCCTCGAACATCCCAAAATTCGAAGGCAAAGTTGGTGAAGATCCTGGGGCTCATGCCACCAATTTTCATTTATGGTGCTCTTCCAACTCACTAAACAAAGATTCAGCTCAGTTGAGGCTATTCCAAAGAACATTGATGAGTACTGCAGCAAAATGGTACATTGAGTTGCATTCTGCTGCATTTAGCAGTTTTTGGGACTTGGCTAACGCATCCCTTAGTCACTTCCAGCTTCCTGTCTGATATGATTTTGGAATGGACTTGTTATCTACCTTCCTGCAGAACAAGGCCACCCATATATTAGATCACATCCAAGAGTGGAGGAGGCGAAAGAGCCTTATTAAAGCCACTATTCCTCCCGAGTTCTTGTTAGAATGGTTCCTTAAATCCCTATTGCCTTATATATCTAAGGACATATCTACTTTAGGAGTGACGAGTGAGGAAGAAGCTATCCTCAAGGCCCAACAACTATATTTGATATATTCTTAGTCTGGGATCTTATATGCGATTAACCCTGAGGAATTGAGGCCAACACACGATGCAGAGAAACCTAAGCCTGGACCTCATGCCGATGGTGTGGTTGGTTCCGTAAATTCTCCCATTGTAGAATCTTTGGCCAAATAGCTCCATCAGCTGTCCATCAAACATTCTACGGCAGAGGCAGCAAAGGCTACCTCCTCACCCCAAAATGCAAATGTTTTTGCATAGAACTCTCAGAAGGGAAATTAGCAGCCTGGTGGGAAAAATAAGAGAGGAAAGAAAGGGGAGGGAAATCAAAACAATCAAAAACCCACAAACAATGCTGATGGGGGCAAGAAAGAAAAGAAGAAGGTGAAATTCCCATGTAATTTGTGCCATGAAGATCACCTCACTCATCTTTGTCCCCTTATGGAACAAGCTTAGAAGTTGTTAAAAGCTCAACAACCGGTTGTCCTGAAGGATCCTTTTCCCCAAGGATAGAATTCTGCTTTAGCTTCAAATGCAGCAGGGGGCACCCCAAATGCCCCTAACCCCAATTATATCAACATGGTTCGATCTCAAACTTTAATATAGACCAAGAATAAGAACTATGAAAAAGAAACCTCGAAGAAGGGTAAGACCATAGGTGGAACTTCTAGCCCTCTCACAATTGAAAAACCTGCCGAAATTATGCCCAAGATACCGAAAGGTGTCTTTAAAAAGACCTTGCATAATCCTAATACTAGGGTTTCAGAAAACTACTCCATAGTTGAAGACTTATCCCAGACACCTTATGCAATGTCGGCTTTAGAGGTGTTACAGAGTTGTCTTGCCCAGCGGGATGCACTCTTAGCAGCCTTAGGCAGTATGGACTCATCGAGTCTCATGGAAAAATTTCTCTTGTCTTATGTCAAAATTCGCCTACCTTATCATGTAGACTTATAGATAGATGTCATCCATGGTGGAAAGACCATTGGAAGGGCAGTTGTCGATGAGGGTGATTCTACATGTGTTATGTCCTTGTCATGTTGGAAAGCTCTTGGGTCCCCAGAGCTGGTTCCATCAAACACCCTACTTACTGCTTTCGACGGAAGGTCATTCCGTTCGCATGGTATCCTACCGGCTTTTGAAATTAAGCTGGCAGGGAAAGTGGTGTCTGTTGAGGTAGAGGTGATTGATGCACCTTTGGATTATAACCTACTCTTGGGAAGAAGCTAGACTTATGCCATGTCCTCTATTGCATCGGCCGTCTTTCGGGTGGTAGTGTTTCCACACGAAGGGAAGTTGGTTACTGTCGACCAATTCAATTTCACTCAAAAAGACCACATGGAATCTAATGATTCCACTGTACCATTGGTTGATGAGGTCAAACCTATTTCAGAGAGCTTAGGGGCTAGAATGTATGCATCATTGATGGGCACATTTGATCTTCCAACTCCGATTAATTATATAGGTTCTGCTAGTGTGGGGAAGTCCATAACTACAGTTGTTGATAGGAATGATCCTTCGGTTCTCCCTTCACACCATGAACCTGAAGTGCCCTTATCGACAGTGGAAGTGGCTTACCAAGCTATCACCCAAACCACTGTTGATCCCATTTCGGTCCCCCTCACAGTCCCAGATGAACTGGAAGAGGCCTATCTTCCTGCTTGGGTAGAAAACTCTTCGCATTCTACATATTGTTTAGATATGGTTTTACCTTTTGATGAAGCCATTATGGAATCCATGTGTAGACAAGATAAATATCTATGAATATCTTCACCATCAATCCTATTTTCTTGCAGAGTTAAGTAGGATAGAGAATCAAGAGTTTCATATGAGACTGGCAGATGATGTTGATATGCCCGTTAATCCCTTACCAAAGGAAGGAATGTTTGCTGAGGGGAATATGGAAAATATTTATACTACCATCCCTATCAACATCTTTCTAAATCCTGACGTTGTGAAAAATATACATATCAGTGCAAACTACTCTCCTGAGGAGATTGCGATCTATACGGCCTTGTTTGAGGAATTCCATGACATTTTTTCCTGGTCATATGAGGAGATGCTAGGCATTGATCCATCTATAGTCGAGCATGAGATCCAAACATACCCTAACACTAAACCTATTCAGAAAAAGTTGAGAAGTGAAGTCTTTTCATTTATGGATGGTTTCTTCGGATATAATCAAATTCAAATAAAACCAAAATAGCAACATAAAACAACTTTCATTTGTCCTTGAGGTACCTTCGCGTACAAAAAAATGCCCTTTGGATTGAAAAATGTTGGGGCAACCTTTAAGCGGGCAATGAATTTTTCCTTTCATGATATTAAAGCCATTGTCGAACCTTACCTTGATGATCTGCTTACACATTCTCGTAAGAGGATCAATCATCCAGATCACTTGCGTTTGATTTTTGAATGCTGCAGAAACTATAAAATTCGCTTGAATCCCCACAAGTGTGTGTTCTGTGTCAAGTCAGGGAGACTGCTCAGATTCATTATCTCTAACAAAAGCATTCAAGTGTATTTTTTAAAATTTGAGGCCATTGTAAATCTACTTCCTCCTCGTTCTATCAGGCAACTTCAGAGCCTGCAGGGGAAGTCCAATTTTCTTCGACGTTTCATTGTAAATTATGCCAAGATTACTAAGGGTTTCATGCACCTGTTAAAACAAGACACCCCATTTGTATGGGATGAAACTACACAAATCGCATTCGAGGCGTTGAAAAAAGCTTTGTTGTCGATACCATTATTGTGTCCTCCAGATTACTCTAAGGATTTTATATTGTATCTAGCCGCGTCTGAGTCGACCATAGGGGTTTTCCTAGTCCAGGAGGACAATAAGATCCAAGAGCATGTCATTTATTATCTCAGTCGTTCTTTAGCCGGACCTGAACTCAAGTAATCCCACGTCGAGAAGTTGGCCTTAGTAGCTACTTATGATGTTCAAAGGTTACGTCACTACATCTTACTAAGGACTACGACGATAGTGGCGGATGTTAATCCTTTTCAATATGTTTTGTCTCGACAGATAGTTGGAGGAAAATTCAACAAATCGATAGTCATTCTCCAAGAGTTTGACTTGGATTTTCAGTCTGCCAAATCCAAAAAATCCTTAGTTTTTGCTAAGCTTATCACAGAATTTCCAATAGAAGAAGATGTAGCTTTTGAAGAAAACTCATTCCCAAATGAGCACATATTTTTTATTTCCACCTCTGACCCATGGTACGAAGATATACTTATCTATCTCCAGACTTTGAAGTATCCTGCAGCTTTCTCATAGGAAGAACGACATAAACTACGCCTACATGCCAAGAACTACCTCATCATAGGAGATACTTTATACCGTAGGGGGGTAGATTCCGTTTTGCGTCAATGTCTTACCCACAAGGAAGCGGAGATTGTCCTAAATGATGCCCATAGTGGAGCATGTGGGGGTCATTTATCTGGGTTAGCAATGACCCAGGAGATATTACATGTCGGTTATTTCTGGCCCAGAGTCTTTAAAGATTGTGTGGAAGCTATGAAGCGCTGTCATCCTTGTCAGCTTTACACCAGAAATATGCGGTCACATCTCGCTCTATTATTTCCCATTATCTCAGTGGGTAGGGTCATGAAGTGTGGGATTGATTATGTGATGTGTAACCCAGCCTCGGCTGGGGGGCACAAATATATCATTGTCGCTATGGATTATTTTACAAAATGGGCATAGGCAATGCCCACCTTTAGAGATGACGGGGAAACTACTGCTTTTTTCGTGTTCAATCAATTATATCACGATTCGGTATACCCAAGGTGATTGTCATTGACCATGGTAGTCATTTTTAAAATAGCATGATGACTGAACTGACCACTATGCTAGGGTTTAGACAAGAACATTCATCTTCATTCTATCCTCAAGCAAATGGTCAAGTCGAGGATGTCAATAAAACTTTGAAAACTATCCTCAAACGTACTATTAATGCAGGGTGTTCCAACTCGCATATCATGTTGTACCACGCACTTTGGGAATATCGAACCAATGTAAAAACTGCTATAGGGTTTTTCCCCTTCCAACTCGTTCATTGAGTGAAAGCCATCACCCCGGTTGAATGTGATATACCGTCCTTAAGAATTGCTATTCATGTGTTACCTGATACGACTGAGCTTGAAGAACGTCTATTACATTTAGAACATCTTTATGAATAGAGTATAGATGCACTGATAGCAAACCAAGCTCATAAAAAAAGGGTCAAAATCCAATATGATAAGTTGGTCAAGCCTCGGATTTTCTCTGAAGGGGATCTTGTATTGCTCTGGGACCAAGACAAAGAACCCTTGGGGGCAAGAAAGTTCAGGTCTATGTGGTTGGGACCTTATGTCGTGTCAAAGGTGTTAAAGAAGGGTGCATATGAATTAATTTATTTTGATGGGAATAAGCTTCTAGAGCCTAGAAATGGGCTCTACCTAAAAAATTACTATGCTTAGGCTTAGCACTTTTTCTTGTATTTTCTTGTATGTATTTTTATGTACACTAGTTCGTCGGTTTGTGTTTTCTATGCCATCTGCTGGTTGTTTTAGATGTCTTCCGAGAGGTTCATAGGTTTCACTGATGGCACCAGTCGCCACACTTGTAATTTACCTTCAACAACATGGGTCATTTATTCACCCTCAGGACAGTTAGTTGCCTCAGGAGGCGCTTGCTTAGGTCCTGCTTCCAATAATGTGGCTGAATATAGGGCTGTCATTGAGCTTCTATGGGATTCTTTGTCACATGGTATCACTCAGCTGGAAGTCCGACTGGACTCTCAACTGGTGGTTTCCTAGCTCAATCGGGCTTATCAGGTGTGAAACCCTATTCTATTACGTCAGTTTATGCAAGTTAGGTTATTGGAAAGAAATTTTGAGTTCATTACATTCAATCATATTCCAAGGAATCAAAATTCATTAACTGATGTATACGCTAACTACATCTTGGATTGGCATTTAACACATTTTACATAAAAGTATACAGCAAGCACATAAAAAACATTTGTAAATAAACCAGCAAAATATATATATATGTGAATATATGTCCATATAGATAGGTCGAGCCTCTGATCCTCAGATCCAGTCATAATTGTATAATATACAAAAAAAATATACAAAACATGGATCAAAGTCCATAAAATGCTCCTAGATTTAAGCTGGACCACCTTGGTTCCCCCTGGTCACCTTGCACTCTGGCTTCTTCAGCCTGCTTGGCTTCAGCAGCCTCAACAACATCTATATATACCAGTACTGCTCTGGCTACTCGCCTTAGAAGGCGTATCTAGACAGGTGGTACACCAACCATCAGCTCCTACAAGATGGTTGGGATGTGCTCAATCCGTAAGGTAGGTACTCTCTGGGTAAGCCTGGCCAGCTTCCCTTCAAAAACCCTAATCAAGCCCTGGTCTTCTCCCAAGACAGGATGCACGTACATGCGTGGATTCCCTGTAGGGAGGACTGGTCCAGTATCTGCATTTTGACATTTTTAAAGGATTAGAACTCTTATACATATGTATATATCTCTATATTTAAAATTCATAAAAATTTTAAAAAAAATTGAAAATAAAAATTTCCTAACTCTCCCCATGCTCCTCCTGGAGGGAGGAAGAGGTCAATATGACCATGGAAATCCATTCTAGCATATGGAAACTGCTCAAAGGCTGGCAACTATCGCTCCCACCAAAAGTAGAAGTCATCATCATAGAAACTCTAGACCAAGCCACCACCTCCCTGGCGGAGGAAGATATATCCCCATCTACTTAGCCTATGCTAACAAGGAGAATGAATGGGAAAGGGTACTGCATGACTTAATCCCGGCACTCTCTCAAAGAAGAAGGCTACTAGTATGTTGAAATAACCAAAATTCTTCCTCCTGCCTCTTTTGTAGTAAGAGAGTTGTTTTCTCATAATCGGGATCACTCCCGAGCACCAGTCATATAGGGCCCCCTGCATACAATCTATTAATAGTCTCATCTGGTTCTGAGTTGTAAGGTGAAGTGATGATGACCTTGCAACCCTGACTATAGTGCTCTTCAACACTTGTAAAGGAAGGTTGCGTATGTGAACAATAGGGATCCAGCTACCCCTCTTTTGCATGCCAGGTGCGCAGTATATATCAATATAGTTCTATACACTTAGAGGGTCACCGCCTCTTCCAGTGCCTTCCAAGTTTACTAGAGCTCCCTGTCATGATAGACCAGTAATGAAATAGACATCCTCCAAAGTAATCTCCAAAGACTCACCTTGAAGGTCAAACATGCCCAAATCATGATCCCAATAATTTATCAAGAACTCCAAGAGGCGGACATTGGCCCGCATAGGTGAGGTACAGAAAAACTTCAATAACCCACTTTGACGTAAAACATTTAATTTGGGGGCATTTTGAAGAGCTTCTTTGTCCATGTCTTCATGTTCTCTCTCCCTCCACTCAAGCACCATCTTTCAACCTAATAACCAAGCTATCACCAACCATCAAACTCATACAAAATTTGAAATTTTTCACCCTACATATTTTTTTTTCACCTCACATAGCATACGCGATTGTATTTTAAGGCAAGCCGCATACTGTACGCAACTGTCTTTCATACAACCCGCATATAGAACACGTGTATGCGACTTTTAATATACCAAATGTGCATACACAGCGTTGCTGTTCTGAAGGCGTTTAAAAACATGAAATTAGGGCTCAATTTTGACAATTGCTTGGATAAAATGAAATAGCATGGAGTGTAGTTTTACCTAACACTTGCGGATTTGGAAATGGTCCACCGGATCATCCACACCGAGCAATTGAAGGTAGAGGTATAAACTTGTCTTTTATGGTTAAAAAATCAAATGGTGAGTTTTTATTTATGTTTTGAACTATTTATAGAAAATTTATTTTTCAAGTGGGTTTTTTCCCTATAGTTCATAATTTTTAAAACTAATACCATATCTGTTTTTCCATGTAACAGGTTTATCATCGTTTTTAAGGTGTTTTTGCTCATATAGGATGGTTTTTTGTCATTTCACATGCATTTTGCATTTATATCTAATCCATCTTAAACCTAGCATTAAAATTTTGACCATGGACTATGGTAGTTTTAGCCATTAGCTTTTTGTCTTTACCATTGTTCTTCCGTGGATAGGGCTTTCCACCCATGAGTATCCTTATTTAGAACCTATTTTGTTTTTTGATACTCATGCTCCAGATGTCTTAGGTTCAGGGGAATCTTTTTAGCTATTTTTCATGCCAAATTGAGCCTCATTTTGGTCTCTTTTTACAAGCTATCCCTTTTTAGGACTCCCCACCCTTATGGAGTTTCTTTAGGCCCAGGTCTAACTCCTTAAAACAGACTTAACTGCCGAGTAAACTTTTCCGTTCAAGCTTGTTAAGAATACGTGAATGGGCATCCACATTTGTGGTAGGTTATCTCTTTATTGGACCATGTGGAATAATACGAGAAAGGATCACTCTCTTTTCTACGGAATTGAGAAGAGTATTCTCAGGTACAACTTTATCACTTTTCCGGACCTGAGGGAATAAATTTATGAAAAAGGAACACCCGGTATGAGCTCAGTTTTCTCTTTTTCATGCTCTGGACCTAAACATGAAAAATATTCCGAGTGTACTTTATGTCTTTGTCATACTCATTAAACACTAAGAACAAAGAATCGAGTTTATTGTTGTAAGCCCCATTTCTTGTACTCAAATGGATCTTTACGAGTGATATTGCATTCCTTCACACTCGTAAAACTCAAGCTATATGCTGCTCTCAAAGGAGCAATGGGTAGGTGGTAATTTAACCTTTTTCAGACGTCCCTGACTAAGTACGAAAAAGGTTTACCTTTTCTTCTACGGAAGTTAAGAGAGTTCTTCTGTGGTATGTTTTATTCTTTTCCGGCCTCAGGAGACTAAATTGGACAAAAAATGACCCCCCTAGAGTCTTCTTCGGAGTTTTTAGACTCTCTAAAACATGAAAACACCAAGTGAGCATGTACTAGTTCGGGCTCATAAAATCCACGAATCAGTGACACTATCAAGAATTATTCCCTCTTCTCTTCAAGCTTGTCAAAAAATGAAGAGAGATTCGAGTTGACTTTCCTAGACTCGTTAAAATTTTACAGGGAAGGTAAGGAAAAAAATTTCTTTTGGTTCTCAGTTAGTGGCATCGTGTCCTCCTTAAACATAGCACTCTCCATTTTTTTCGATACTCATGTCTTAGTGTTCTCTTTTAGTTCAGCTATTACTTTGAGTTTCTTACTCCTCCTCTTGTCAGTTCTACTTGGCGAATCTGATCATGTCTCCTACATGACAGATAGGTCTATTTGTACTATCTGTAAAGTTAAAAGCTCCCTTGGGTCATCTCTGTGTCATGCTCACTGTTCAACGACTTAAACCTGTGTCTGATCTATATCATGATTCCATCATTGTCATATCTATTACTACTTGTGTATCCCTTCCTTTACCCAGTTCGTAGTAACTCTTGTGATCCGTTGGAGGATATATTGCCTTCCTAATCACAGTATGGTTCTACATCAGCACTTTCTGACGACGAAGACCTAGATTTTTGACGATTGTACCTCAGGATTCACTTTCATTATTAGTGAATTCCTTTGCTTCAGTTGTCAATTATCACCTATTGATTGACAATCTGTTGAATCTTCTCCATGTTCAAATTCAATAACATCTATTCACATGGCTTGGATTGTACTGGTTCTTTGGGATTGTTTATGAAGACCTTAGTTTCACATCCATGAACTAAGTTGCACAAGATTATGTTGTGCTTACTTACATAGCTTCTAGATCTTTGAAGACTCATCATTATTGTATATTGTGGTTTTTATCCACCTTTGTGATATACGTGGTCTTGTACCCGTACTATATGATGTACTCAAATATTGTAAAGGAGCTAGTGTTCCAGTATATTGAAAATAGCATCCTCAGATATGACTTTGTATATGACATTATTATCTATTTGTTTCAGGTACTACCTCTGCTCCATTGGACTTCTGAGTTCTCCAAAGATAATGATTATAATGTATTTCGACCATCGCTTCCCTCTGACCTCACACATTAGGGGGCATCTGTTATCAACCCAAATGGCACTTTTCCGTCCGAGTGCCGACATTACATATGTTGGTACACAAAAGGACACTATAGGATTGAAGTTTGCCTAAACACTATAGATGGGCATGACATGAGATGCATTTGTCCTTCAACCAGTTTGCCATTTTATTTTTTTAAGTGTTGATTGCCATACGTGACTATATTCACTGAAACTCACATATGTATGCGGCTATTCCTATTGACAACTCACATACTGTACGCGACTATTCCCATTGCAACCCGTGTACAGAGCTATACGCGTGTTTCCTTTAAGCAACTCGCGTGTCATACGCGGGTTGCCTATATTAATAGTCACGTACATCTCCATTCAACATTTAAAAATATAAATCATGATTAATGGAGATTAGTTGAGCCCTAATCATTAACCATCTCAACTTTCTTAACCTCCTCAACCTTTGAAACTACTCTATTTCCCAAAGTATAAATAGAGGCCTTGGGGAGGGCATTAATCAATGAATTTTGGAGAGCAAAGTTATGCTGATGGTATATCTTCAGAAGACTTCAAGCAGCATAACTCAGAGTCCTTTGGTTGCAGAGGAGTCCTTGTCTCAAGCGTTGGGTTGTACACTTATCTCATTCACTGATTGTTAATAAAGAGAATTCTTCTTCCAACATTGTGTTGAGTCTCTTTCATGTATTAGGGTTGATGAATATATTTGATTAAGCACAATATATGTTGTTTATCTAACATGTCATATATACATATATAAGATTGTACTTGGAGAATTTTCTCTTTGCGGGTGAAGGAGGTGCATCCCTAAAAGCTTTGGAGAGAAGCAGAGCAGAAGAAGATCAATCTTGGATCAACCGTCGGTAATTGGGTTAGTCAAGTATTTATTCCTATTTCTTTTATGTACTTAGCTAAAGCTAATTGTCTGAAAGTTTTAGAAGTAATTTGGTAACCCCAGACCCTAGGTTACAAGGGTGTTTATTCCTAAACAACAAATATCAATTTTTAATGACAATTCATAATTTCCTCCCTTTGTTTAGTGTCACTAAGTTCAACAGGAAATTTCCTCTGAAATACTGTGGTTGTTCCATCCTCTTCCGTGTTAGGAGACTTACGAGCTCTCCTATTTTCTCTACTTGAACTCGATAATAGATTGAAGGTGTAATTCGTTTTGAAATTGGGATTTTATTTCAAAAATATTTGTTAAGTTTTTTCAAAACATTTTGTCATGATTTAAATATTTTATATATCACTACGATAAATTTTATGAATTAGTTTTTGAGATAGAGAAAAGAGAAAGTTGTAAATTACTTATCCATTAATATATTTTTTTTAAACAAACGAAGTAGCATACAAAAATGCTTAGTAAAATCTTATTATCCATCTTAAATTTTAAGATATACTTCTTAATCCTTTTGTGTATGCTTAGTGGAATCTTAGTTCTTAGTCCTTTTGTTTTTGTAAGTGAAGACAAGAATAATTAATAGATTTAAGAAGAAATAGTTATTTTTTTAATTTTTTAATTCAAAGATTATGATGATGTGATAATTATTAAGGTTTATTAAGATCAATTTTACTCTATCTAAAATTTAAAAGAGTAAAGAGTTTTTGGGTTTTCTTTAAAATTGTATTTCTATTGTACAAAAGTCATTTCTAAACCACCATTTTTGTGATTATATATCAACTATATATTTATGTTGGTTGACATTATTTCCCAAGGTTTGTTTTTGAAACATTGTAGCTATCGTCGTCATCCCTCTCACGAATGGTATTTCTCCATATGTCTTCTTCTTTAAGTTGTGAATTGTCTACTATTCTCTCCCCATATTGTCGTGCTTGCATTAGTCTGATACTTCGCACCTCCTCCTCTTCCTCGCATATGTTTACCCTCTGGTCAGGTAACGCCCTAGTCAGGTGATGGAGAGCCTATTTTACCCACAATGAACCTTGGTATGCCCAAAAATCAGTGGAAGACGTATTTTTTGAAAGAAGGAGATAACTATCTTGAGGATACAACCTCACCAAAAGAAGACCGCCATAGCCTAGGAAAAATTCTCCAAAGATACCAATATTTCCATGTCATTTCATAAATATCTGCACAGAAGTAGGGGTGTCACCCGAAGCAGAATACCTCTAATTAGTACATGGTTTTTAATTGTTGCAAGTTTCTCGTTGTTCCAGCTCATATATCATACCCTAGATGGATTCAAAGTATGCCAAGGGATCTTCTTGATTGTGTGATCGGGATGATTTTTTTATTTTATTGGGCATCGTTATGCCTACTACGGCATGGGAAATGCATACATTGTGGATTTTCCATGTTTTTCGATATTTGTTTTGTTGTCTTGAGTCAGTTTTAGTATTTTTGTTGATTCAATTTTCTCTTTCGAATCTTTGGGTGATTGTTTTTGTCACAGAGAGTGTCTTCGTGTGTTTATTTACTTTCTAAGTTGTAATTGAATTCTATTGGGCAATTATCATCTTTATAGGGTTTGATTTAGTGACAAAGGATGGAACATTTCACCAATTTTACATTTACATTTAGGTTCTTAACAATTGATTTATATTTCTTATTGGTTGTTGAACATCTAGTGGGTTTGAGTTGATTATGGTAGCCTAAAGCTGGATCTGTGCACATTTATCAAATGCAAATTTTATTACTTTAATTTTCTCAAACGCCACAAATATTTAACTTGAGCTTTTGAATTTTGTATTGCACCCTGATTGTCAATTAGATTGAGTATATACATTATATTTTCTTTTCCATTCCCCAACTTTCCTAGGTTATTTGGTTTCTGATGTTCGCTTACCTCTAAATGAATATAATCTGGCAACGATAGATAATATTCGTTCCATAAAAATTATGCTTTATAAATTGTCTTTGATTTAGAGGGTTGGAGGGTTTTGATTTGGCATTTGTAGGTGGTTATTATATTTGAATGTTTTTTTGTATTATTTTAGTGCGAGTAAAGGTTGTCGTTGTTTACTTTACTTATGTTGGCTATACATTTCTCTTGAATATTTATTTTTTGTTATCTTGTCATAATTTTCTTTAATTTTTTCCTTTTCGATTCAAAACCAATCTTTCCAGTGTTTGTTATACTGTTAATAGGTGAAGATTTGTTGCTTCTTTGCCTATTAGTCAATTGTTGCATGTTGTACACCTATTTGTGTAGATTTGGTATACTTCCTACCGACGAGGCTTATTTTCTTCTTGCATTGATATTCAGGTTGTGACGCTTTTTATATTGTATTTGGGGTTTTAATTGCAATATATAAGAGAAGAGATTCAGTGTTTGTAAGTCTATATTGATATCTATATTCCTTTTGATCGTGTCTCCATCTCATTGTACTATGTCCAAATACCATTATTTTTATGTTTGTTGCATGGGAATGTGTACCTAGGGTTCCAAACCAGGTATAACCCTTTACAATTACTAAGAGACATATCTTTGAAGTATCCACGCATCTTGGGATATGAAAATATCTATTCCGAGTATTGGGCAGTGTCTTAACTCTTTGAATACTCCATGACATACAAGTGAAATTATTACAAGTTAGAGTGAAAATTCCTCGTGAATATCGAGGTAATTGATATAAATTACATTACAGAGAGGTATTTTGTTAGTGGAACAATATTACCATTCAATGGTTCTTGATGTTTTGACTATTGCTCAAGACTGGTCCCAAATATGGTTGGTTTAAGGAAATGTGTGGATCAAGATGTTTCAAATGTATGTGCTTTGATTATTGGCAAGTACTAACATATGCCCAGAATCCAAACTCTTTTTATGTCTCATATCCATGCCTGAGTTATGTATACTGGTAAGTTTATAACAACTATCAATCGCTTGTATGCATCAGGATAATTGCATTTGGAACCTACATGGTAAATTGTTAGTTTTTTTATTGTGTAGTGAATTTTTAAATATGAGCTATGTGAAGATAAGGAGGATTTGGAGCTATGGAAAAGGTCTCAATATTTTACTAGAAACATAGTCCTTATTATTTTCTAGAATGGGTTGGTTAACTAGAAGGTCAACCCAGCAAAATTGCAAATGAATCCAACTTCAAAGGCCTTGAAATGTGTATTAGAGGTAATTAGAGCTGGTATAGGAGGTCAACATTGGTATACCTTTTTTTTTTTTTTTCTTTTTAATATTTCCAACTAAATTATCTTGAGGTAAACCCCAAGGCATTTCTCCTCATTTGAGTATGGTACCTAAGGTAAGCCCTATATTATTTGGGGCACAAGTACAATCAACAATATGGTTTGAATCCATCACATATACTCATTATGATCTCAACATGTCACTTGCAGGAATAGAACATGGGTGGGGAGGATAACACTCCATCCCACAACCATGTTTATGCTAGTCAATATATATGCTGATAAAATCCACTCTAGTTACTGATTAATTTGATGTATAATTAAGGAACATTTTTATCTCTCATGATCCCTTGTACCTATGGTACGTTGATTTTTTGTGTAGATACTAAATAGAAGATGTTAAATAATCTCTTAATTTTTTCTATTTTGTTGTGTTATTTAGATTATTTCTTTATTTGGATATACTTTATTTGATAAAGTTGCATGAAAATATGTTTATGTTTTGAATTTTTTGTTGTTATAACATCATACCACCTAGTTCCATGGTCGCATATCACCTAGGACACACCTTCATTTGTTTTTCACTCATGTTGCATAGTCCAAACTTTGGTTATGTTGACTTCATAAGGTAATTGGGAGTTTTGGACCATTAATTACACCCAATGCCCACATTTTCATCATTCGGGAGCATGAGTGCACTCATTAATGATATTTTGGTCTCTTTGGGTTCTCCCACTCCTTAAAACAGGGAGGAGTTGGTTTGACCAGAGGCGCCCATGCATTGTATTTGAGTGCTTTTTTTTTCTTCTTTGGACCATTACATGCTAACTAGAGCCACTCCCACTCACCCATGCACTACAGCACACCTATCCTACCCTTATTTATGACCTAGAATGCTTTGCCTATGTTCACAAGGCCATTTGCGACCATTTGAGGTGGTTTTGGAGCTCATTGGTCCACCTAGGGTGACTTGAGGTCCAATCTAATCCTTCTACATGTATGCCACCAATGTACCTCCAAAGGCTAATAATGTTATCCTATTTTATTATATTAATGTTCAATACATATTTACATGTTGGACAATAATAGAAACTCAGTTATTAGCACCATCTCTATGTGTTAATGTTGCTCTTTTACACTGTTTTCTACATATTTTGTGAAATTCTTTAGTTGTGAGGATTCTCTTAGCTCCTAGATATTTCTATGAAATATGTTTTTACATGGTATAAGAGATATTTGGAGATGTAATTCGAATTTAGAGATTTCAAAGGGCTCGAATTTCTATCTAGGGTCTCCTCCAAAAAATTTGAGAGTTTGCATTACAGGTTGTTCTAGTGTTCTTTGTCACTTGGTGTGCAAGAAGAAATGGATAAAACTCATATATTTCTTACCCCATTCAACCATTTTGAATGGAAGGATGAAATGGTGATCCAGTTGAGGTCGAAATATTTCTATAGAGTAACCATGAGAACTGAGAATGAGCCCAACTTTGCTGTGGAAAAGTCTAAGTATTTCAATAGGTTGGATGAAGCATTCGGGATGCTTTGTCTCAGTATTTCGATGGATATTTTATTTCATGTAGACATCATTAAAACACCCAATGAGGTGTGTCTCAATCTTGATTCACTGTTTGGGAAGGAAAATGAGATGAGAGGGCACCAACTCAAAAATGAGTTGATCACATTAAGTCCAACTCACTTTGAGATGATCCATGATTTCTTAACCAAGTTCAAATAATTAGAGATTTAGCTGAAATAGTGTGGCATCAAAAATAAGGAAGAGTAGTCAAACTTTTCCATTCCTTCAAAGCTAGGGCCTGAATATTTAGTGTTTGTCTCGGCATTCCACTTAGGCAAGTTGTAAGCTTGAAATTGGAGAACTCCTACTTTGGCAGACTTCATTGATTCTTTGACTTAGGAGAAAGAAAAATTGGTTCAAATGGGTACCATAAAATACACCTAGGATCAATCCCTTGCTGCAGGTGTTTTGAATCAATGAAAGGGAAAGAAGAATCCCAAGGATTCAAAGCAGCAAGAGGAGAAGAAGCAAGAGAATACCAAATCTTATGACGGGGGTTCGAATCCTAGAAAGGAAAGAAGAAAGAGGAGACAAAATGCACTTATTGTCACAAATGTTGGAATCCAGAGAGTGCATGCATGAATAAAACCATTGACATGATGGTGCAACTCCTTGATAATAACAAAATTCCTCTTGTGAATGGTGCAAGGAATAAAGAGGGAGGTTCGAATTATAAGAACAAGGATATATGCCATGCACTGGTTACTAGATATTGTGGCTCTTCCTCCTTCATCATAGATTCAGGTGCCTCAAGGAACATGGATTCTATACAAGACTCCTTCTTGTCCCTACATCCATATAGTGGTCCATCCATCCTCATGGGTGATGACTCTGAGATCCTAGCCAAAGCGATTGGTAGATCAACCTTGGCAATGGGTACTTCAACAATGTGTTGTATGTGTCTAATCTTGCAGCTAACCTGCTCTCTATCCATCAGATAACACATACAGGTTTGGCCAAGAGAGTTTCAATCACTCAATATTATGTATATATTTCATAAATTTATACGATCCAAGTTGTTGCAGTGGATATTGCAGATCATGAGTCGATAATGTAGAACTTTTCACACTTTCTTCCTTAGTCCTTGAGGAATGTTCTCCTGTCACATGCTAATGATACTAGTAAGAAATGGAATGAGATGTTTGGACACCTTAACTACACATATCTTCAATATTTGGGCAAATAATACATGGTTGAAGGACTTCCAAGCATCAAGTTTTCCAAAGGCACATGCAAGGGATTCATAGTTGGGAAGCATGCACAACGCAAGTATGAGAAGGGAAAGGAAAGAAGGGTTGTCCAAGTGTTTTATTTGAGCCATTAATATTTTATAGGACCTATTACCACACCCTACTATGTAAAATCAATATATTTATTAACATTCATAGATGATTTATCAAGTATATTGTTGGGTGTATTTTTTCAAGCGAAAATTTGAAGTGTTTGAGATCTTCAAAGTTTTCAAGGATTTGGTTGAGAAATTGAGTGTGAAGAAGATCAAGGTATTAGGGAATGATAATGGAAAGGAATATGTTAATAATAACCTATAGTATATATGTGAGGAAAGTGGCATTTAAATGCAACATTTTGTGCCTTACACACTACAACAAAATGGTGTGGCAAAGCACAAGAATAGAGCATTGAAGGAGATTACCACATGCATGTTGGAGGCTAAGCCTTTGTCTCCTAAGATATGGGATGAATCCATCAATTGTTTTGCATATGTTAAATGTAATACCCCCAGTTTTGACCCCGGTTGCATTAAAAGGTACATGATGTATATATTGTAATTAATCGTGGTGTGGAGCTAAAGGTAAAAGCTCCACCATCGATTTGGTTGTGTTATGTTTCAGCAATTGGGATCATTGTCAATGGTATATCATGCTATCCATAACATAATGGTTTTGGCATCATGTAAACATGCACATTAATTAAAATAAACCTATAGCCAGCTACGTCGATGCAATGTTAAATGAAAAGGGCATGATTCCTAAGGTTAAGGGGGGTTGTCCAAGCCGTGGGGGGGGGGGTCATTGGGAGTTTTCCATGTGTCGGAAACCCATTTAAACCTCTATTTTCTGTTAGTTTGGAGAATTTATGGCTGGGGAGTGGTGGGTGGCAGGATTTCCAGTCTTTTCCCCACGTACACTCCACCAGCAAGCTCGCTCTTCCTCACGCAGGGGGTAGAGGGACGGTCACCACTCTCCCACTCTTCCACTCATTGTTTTGGGTCTTTCTCTTGGAAACATAGGGAGGTTTCACTTCCTCACACACACACGATTTGGGGGATTTTCCATCGCTAGTTCTTTTGGCACGCAAGGGTCATAGGGTCTGCTCCCGAACGTTTGATGATTTTGCAGTATGTGCAAGATTCTCCATTCACACAGAGAGTCTGACCCTGTTTTATTTATCAGATGGTGAAAGGTATCTAGGGGTTCTTGAGTGGGAGATCAGCTATGTTCTTTCCCTAGCCTGGGAAGAGGATCGTTTTCCCTTTTATAGTGTCAGACTGTGTGTATGTGTGTTACCCTCATGGTTTTGTGGTCTGCGTGCATGCTTTCCCTTGTCCAGGATCGAGAATCAGACTTCTTTCCCATTGTGGAATATGTAATGTTGCCATTGTTTCATTGTTGAGAATGGGCTATTGTTTTCCCCACGTTGGTTGACTGTGTATGCCCTTACGTTTTGGGGTCTGCGTATGTGTTTCCCCTGTCCGGGCTGAGAATCAAACCTTTTCATCTCCATGTGGGATTTGTTGTGAGTTTGTGTTTCTCCCGTTGTTGCAATGGTAAAGGAATGGTTGTTGTCTTCCCCTATTTTTTGGGTTGCTGTGTATGCAAGCACCTTTATGGTTGCTGCCAAGTTGTTTTGGCCAGGCTAGGGCCAAGAACAACTCTGAGTCATCTTGTTGACTGGAGCTATGTTCACCTTGTCATTTGGGGTTGTAACCCTGTTGTATTTATTCTGCACAGAGCTGTGAACTATTTGTTTTACTATGGTATGCATTGGTTGGTCTTCAGACTATTGAGAGTAGGATTAGAGGTTGGGTATGCTTGAGAAACTGGTGTTTGGAGCCACTCAGACAGAGGGAGATTGTTGGCTTTCTTCTCCACAAACCTTGAAGAGTATTGGAAAGGGAAGTCAGGGCCTGAGGGACTGTGAAGCAGAGAAAGGACTGATTCCTGGTGTTGGGTGTCTGGATGTATTAGAGGTTAGGGTTAAATTTGGTGTAGGTGTCCTTAGCTCTCCATTGAGGCCACCGGCTTAGAATTTAGCCTTTCCTAGCTCCTTGACAGCATGATAAACCCTACTGTGGGGGCTTGGCTAATTTGTGTACCTTGGCTATGTGTAAGCCTACTTTGACCCTTATTCCTTGAGGAATCATGCCCAGCTTAGGGGTGGCAGTGTTGCTGAGAAATTGATGAGCACACTGGCCTACGGTTGGGTGGAACATTGCAGCGACGTAGTTGGTTGCGGGATGAGTTCTTATCAGATGAGTATTATTGTCCATATTGCTTCTACATTTACATTTAATGTCTATTATCTAATGAATCATGATGAACATGTTGATGTCTGAATGAATGTATGTTTGCTTCTACTATGTATATGAAGGATTATGCGTCTTAGCATGTTTTATTTTTTAAGCTTTTTATTTCAATTTATATGCATGTTCATGTTCATGGGGCTATTTTGCCCATATGTTTGGTGATAGTAGAATCCTCTTCATCGGTTGAAGGGTCGAGGACATTACATTAAAAAAGAAAATTAGACACAAATCATTGGAAGAGAAAACTTCATTTGAGGCTTGGAGTGGTCACAAGCCCAATGTTTCTCATTTTAGGGTTTTTGGCTCAAAGGATTGGGCTAGAATTCCTGCCGAGAAGGGAAAGTCCTTGCAAACTCAAATAAATGATTGCATAATAGTTGGATATTATGAATATGCAAAGGGATAAAATATATTTTATCCCTCATCTTAGAAAACTTTCATTGAGAGAAGTGTATAGTTAGAAGAAGATCCCATGCAAGAGACCGAACTAGTTAAGGGGGATTGCTCACACCCTCCACTAAATGATGATGTAAGTAATGGTTATCTCTCTAATTTTTATGATTCTGATATGGAATATGAATATCATGACATTCATGCATATTATGAATCACCCATAAGGCCAAAATGGGCTAAGAAAACTATACAAGCACCTATTGATCTTGTTGGAGATACACTAGACTCTAGGAAGACTAGATCTCAGTTTCACAATACTTTCTCCACTTGTGATTCAAATATTCTAGAGAGGTCATTTATGATGGTTGGATTTTATCCTCGGTCATATGAAGAAGCATCACATGATCCAAGATGAAAAACAACCATGAAACTTGGGAGTTGGTTCCTCTACCTTCCAAGAGGAAACTAGTGCAATATAAGTGGGTTTATAGAACCAAGATGGATTTTGATGGTTCATATATGAAGTATAATTCCAATTTCATTTCCAAAGGTTTCTTTCAAGTCCAGAGAATGGACTATACAAATACATTTTCACCAATTGCAAAGATGTACTCTATCAGGCTAGTTTTGGCCATTGTTGCATCCAAGCGATAGGAGGTGCGCCATATGGATGTGAAGAGTGATTTTATTAATGGTGACCTTCATGAGGAGATTTATATGTAGCATATTTATAAAAAAATTCATGATCCTTTACTTGTTTTCATGTTTAAGAAGTCTCTCTATGGCCTCAAGAAATCCCCCAAGGCTTGGTATGCCAAGATGGACAACTTTCTTCTATCACTAGGCTTTGAAAGATGAAAATATGATCCTAATGTATATTTGCAGAATTTAGATGACTCTATTCAGATAATAGTACTATATTTTGATGATATTTTGATCATTTGAAGTTTCATTGCTGATATAGGTTCAATTAATTCTTTATTGCACAATGTCTTTTCAATGACTGACCTTGGATTGTTGAAACAATTTCTTGGCTTGGAGATTGAGCAATATGATGTAGTTAGTAAGGTTAGACAATAAAAGGATGATGTAGACCTGTTATTGAAGTTAAAAATGGCTGAATGTAAGGCATTCAAGTGTCCCTTCCTTTCAGGAGTTAAATTAGGTGATTGTGGTTCATCTCCATTGGTGGGAAGCTTATTGTATAGACAACTAGTTGGGAGCTTGTTGTATCTTACACACTCTCAACCTGATTTGGATTATGAAATAGGTTTTGGCTCAAGGTATATATATGAGACTAATTAGATGCATTGGAAGGATTATAAAATGATCTTGCATTGTGTGCAAGGATCCAAAGACTTTGGATACACTATGTTGTTAGTTCTCCACTAGAACTAGTTGGATTTATTGATTATGATTGTGTTGGAGATTCCATTGACAGAAATTCCACTTCAAGTTATGTATTCATACTTGCACATGGTCCCATATGTCTTTCAATTAAGAAACATCACACTATATCCCTTTCATCAGCTGAGGTCGAGTACATAGGAGCAATGAATGCAGCTACACAATGTGTGTGGTTGCAAGGCATTCTTAGAGAACTTGGTTTTGCATTTGATTCACCCACTATCATTTGGTGTGACAATAAAAGTGAAATAAAGATATCTAAAGATCCAGTATAGAGACATTAGACCAAGCACATTGAGCTAAACATGCACTACATTTGTAGTTTCGTGCATGAGTAGGTGATATCATTGCAGTATTTCCCATCTGCAGGGAAAAGTGTTGACATATTCACCAAGAGCTTCACATGGAAGACATTCACCTATATGAGTTCACTCCTTGGAGTGGGTCACACATGGTGATGACTGATATTCACTTTCATATTTTTCTCCAAGTCCATTTTAGAGGGGAGTTTGTGTTCCCGTGTGGTTTTCCTTCTTACCTTGGTTATATGGACAAACAAATTTTTGTAAGAGGTGACTTGAGTCTTATTTTCCAATGACTCAATTTTTGACGTAGTTACACTAAGTCGGGCTTAAGGGGGGTTTTATAACATCATAACACCTAGTACCATGGTCACACATAACCTAGGACACACCTTCATTTGTTTTTCACTCATGTTGCATAGTCCAAACTTTGTCTATGTTGACTTCCTAAGGTAATTGGGGGTTTTATACCATTAATTACACCCAGTTCCCACATTTTGATCATTCACGATTATGAGCACCCCCATTAATGAAAATTTGGTCTCTTGGGGTGCTCCCACTCCTTAAAATGGGGAACTTGTTTGACCAAAGGTGCCCATGCATTGTATTTGGTGTTTCTGGCTCTTTTTGACCATTAAATGCTTCCTAGAGACACTCCCACTCACCAATGCACTCCATCACACATATCCTAACCTTATTTATGACCTATCATGCTTCAATTGCATTCACATGTCCATTTGTGACCGTTTGAGGTGGTTTGGGAGCTCAGTGGTCCACCTAGGGTGGTTTGAGGTCCAAGCTAAGCCTATCACGTGTATGCCACCAATTTTCCTCAAAGGCTAACACTTTTCTCCTATTGTATTATATTCATGTTCTAGACATATTTACATGTTGTACAGTAATATAAAACTTAATTATTGGCACCATCTCTATGTGTTAATATTACTCTTTTACATTATTTTCTGCAAATTTTGTGAAATTCTTAAATTGTGAGGATTCTCTTAGCTCCTTGATCTTCTTATGAATCATATTTTCATAGTTGTGTTTCATTACATTGTGAATAACATATGTGCTTAGTGCAATTTCTCTAGGGGGACTGTTAGCACCTATGCTAAATTTTGAAGTTTTCTACATAAGGCATCTACACTAATGCCCTTGCAAAGGTCTAGACCAGTAAAAAATTGAGGGGTTCTGAAGGATCCATCCCTAGTCAAAATTGTCAAAATAGTCAAAAACTCCTTCAGCGTGACCTTGGAAATGTTGGAGACATTTACCATCATACACATTCTTTTGGTCAAATTGGCCTAGTTAAACCACTATCCTAAGTATAATTGACATTAATTGACATCAGTGGAGCATTAATTGCCATCATGTAGTCACATCCACGCCTACCTACAGTCAAGGAGGCTAACTAGAGCACTTCGGGGGTGATATGAGTGACATTAATGCACCTAATTGCTAACTAGTGGTTACAATCAGTTAAACCAGTCAGTTAAGGCACCTCCTGTCATTAAATATATTATTTAATGATTATCTATTATTATTTAATGATCTGGAGTCAACAAGGCACCTCCACCAACTTATGATGGTCAGTTCAGCTTCAGTTAACCTCATCGGGGTTCATGGAAGTCATGGAGCACTAGCACTTGATGGTTGGCTTGCTATGACATGTGTTTGATCTCCTTTAGTTGAGATTCAATCATTTATTACACTCTGACTTTAGTTAGGGTTTGGTGAGTCAATTAGGTTTTTGGTCAAGTGGTTAACTGAGTTTGAACCAATGGTTGAGAGTCAGTTAAGCTAGACTCACTCACTGAATTCGAATTGTCTCCTTAGGTATTCGAATTCTTCATGGAGTTAAGCTATTGCTTAACATTGGTATTGTAACCATTCATTGTTTATTAAATATAAAGAGAGGAAACCAATTCCGGTTCCGATTAACACCAATTCATGAGTATTTGTTGATTATTCTGTCATGAGATTGAATCTTAGTTCCTAAATCATGTGCAAGAATTAATATGGTATCAAAGCATACAGTGGGACGGAGATCTATCTCTCAAAAACAAGCTTTTTGACAGATTTCTCCATGAAAAGTGAGCAATAGCTCAAAATTCTAGCACTGCACCAAAATCCAAGGCTTACCACTCAATATGCCAAGTAAAGAACTTGTTGATCAAGCTTGCTTGATTGACTATGATGGGTGTGATGAAATCCTAGAATGTGCAGGCTATCCAACCTTATTTTTCCCTTTCTGTTTTGATTTTTAGGTTTCTACAGGTGAAGCATTCACTACAGCATATCCAGATGGCCTCCTCAGTACCTCTCTTGACTCCATACAATTTCCACACATGGAAAAATAAAATGGAGCTTCAGTTGCACTCCAAAGGACTCCATAGAGTCACCATAGACACTGAAGTTGAGCCTGGATCCGCCATAGAAAAATCAAGATTCTTGAACAAGAAGGATGAAGCCTTTGGTTTCTTGTGCCTCTCTATTTTCGAAGACCTTCTCTTCCATATTACGGATCTGAAGACACCGAAAGAAATATGGGACAAATTGGAATCTCTATACGGAAATCATGATGACTTGAGAGTTTACCAACTCGAAAATGAACTCATGTCTCTCCAACCTTCCAATTTCGAGACTCTGAATGATTTCTTTACAAAGTTCAAGCATAATGTTTTCCTCTTGAAGCAATGAAAAGTGGTGAAGGAGGATGATCAGCTCATCCTTTCCATCCTCTCTGAAATAGGGGCTGATTATTCAGTTTTTGTTTCTACATTTCATGCGGGGAAGCTCACAACCCCCGGATGGAAGATGCCTACACTCAATGCCTTCATTGAGTCCCTAACTAATGAACATGACAAGCTTGTCTAGATGGGGATCGTCCGATCTTCCCGTGATCAACCCTCCATGTCTCGGGGCCCAAAGATGTGAAGGGTAAAGGAAAGCAGTAGAAAAATCAGAAAACTAAATTTGATGCTCCCAAGCCTAGAGTTGAAAATCAGCAGCATGATGAATCTTCCGGGTCAAGGAAGAACAAAGGAAAAGGGCACAGTGGGAAAGAAAAAGTCAGGTGTTCTTACTGCGGGAAGGTTTTTCACCTTGAACATACCTGCATGAAGAAAAATCTTGATGAAGCAACCTCTCTCCTTGAGAGGAATCACATCAATCTTCCAGAGATATTTTGGAGGAGAGATCACCAAGATTGGGAACCACAGCATGAGAAAGGTCATGCCCTCATGGTAAGAACTTCGAAGTCCAAAGCACTGCTAATTGACAGTGGAGCTTTGAATCACATGATGGCTGAAAAAGACTCATTTTCATCCTTGGAGACTGGAAAATCCATCCCCGTCCACATAGGAGATGACTCTACCATCATTTCCGAAGTCCAAGGTACTGTAGATCTAGAAAATGGTTTTTTTCTAATGTTTTGTATGTACTGTCTCTAGCAGCAAATCTCCTTAGTGTCTATCAGATGACACATATAGGAATGCCTAAGAGAGTCTCTTTCATCCCAAATGATTTTGAGATAACATAAATTGCATCCGGGAAACTCATTGCAAAAGGCCTTGGAAATCATCATGCAAAAGCCTATGAGTTCTCTCACTTTGTTGCGGATGCAAAGCCCACCGCTCTGATAACTCATGGAAATGAGGTTAGTAGGCTATGGCATGAGAGGTTTGGCCATATTAATTTCAAATATTTGCAGCAATTACATAAAAAAATCCATGGCTAAAGGTCTCCCAGTCATCAAGGCAACCACGAGAGTCTGCAAGGGCTGTGTGATTGGAAAACACCCTGAGCACAAGTTCGATCGGGGGAAGGCAAACTGAGCTACAATCATATTGGGGCTGATACATTATAATATCAGTGGTATGATGCCTATCACATCCATGAATGTATCAAGGTACCTCCTTACTTTTATTGATGATTTTTCAAGGTATACATGGGTTTTCTTTCTCAAAAAGAAATCAGAAGTAGGTAAAAAAAATTCTGAATTGAAGGCCTTGATCAAAAATGCCTCTGGGATTAAGATCAATATCTTGAGATATGATAATGGAGGGGAGTATGTCATTAATGAATTTCTATAAATATGCTCCCAAAGTGGTATTCAGGTCCAACATTCAATTCCCTACACTCCCCAGTAGAATGGAGTAGCGGAAAGGAAGAACCGGTCTCTCAAAGAGATGACCACCTGTATGTTGGAGTCAAAGAAGCTTGCTGCAAATTTGTGGGATGAAGCCATGCATGCTGCAGAATACATTCAGAACAGGGTGCCACATTCATCAGTGAAAGGAAAGACTCATTTCAAAGCATACTTCGGACACAAACCAGATGTGTCGAACCTACGAGTGTTTGGGTCCACTGTATGGGCCCGGATTCCACTTGATAAAAGAAGGGCTTTGCAACCACAGAGCATAGAATGTCTATTTATTGGGTATCCTAATGACTCTAAAGGATTCAAGATACTAGATATCAATACCAAACAGATCATCATCAAGATAAGTGTCAAGTTCGATGAGCCTCTTCAGGAGGTGGAACTAGTGAAGGAGAAATTTGCTGAATTTCCTTCCTATTCCATTGAATATTTGGATGATGAAATTGGGGGTGATGACCCTGATTTGGATCCTATGATTTCTGATATCAGTGTACAGCAATCATCAGATGATGAATCAGAACCTGAAGTGCAAAATCATCTTCCTACATGGGCCCAAAAGACACTCTCCTCCGCAGGAGACAACGTTGGAAATCCGGATGATCCAAGGAGAACCCGGTCTGATTTCCAAAGAGCAGGTATTGCACTCTCTTGTTCTGATAATTTGCTGTCCAAAACATGTTATTCGATGATTAGTTCAGATAAAAAATCCTACTACCATTCTCGGAATATGGCAAGTTTCCATGGATGAAGAGATGAATTCTCTTCAGAAAAACACTACTTGGGTAGATTCTCTTCCTCTGGGAAGGAAATTGGTTCAATGCAAGTGGGTGTTTTAGACAAAGGTTGATGCTGATGGAAGAACCTGAAAATATAAGGCAAGGCTGGTAGAAAAAGGTTTCTCTTAGGTCCAAGGAGTGGACTACCATGAGACCTTTGCACCAGTTGCAAAAATGGACTCCATCCGCCTTGTTTTGGCTATTTCTCCATCCAAGAACTGGGAGGTGCATCACATGGATGTTAAGTCAGCCTTTATACATGGAGATATTCATGAGGATATATACATGAAGCATCCTGAGGGCTACATCACTGATCCATCTTTGTTTGGCAAGCTAAAGAAGTCAGTATATGGGTTAAAACAGGCCCCAAGAGAGTGGTATTTCAAGATGGATGCCTTCCTTCTCTCGCAAAACTTTCAGAGATGTAGATCAGATCCAAATGTGTAATTACAGAAGCATGATGGTCATATAATTAGAATTGTTTTATATGTTGATTAATTACTGATCACAGGTAGCACAATTGCCTCCATTTCAACCATCAAAACTGCTCTCCACAATGCCTTTGAAATGAGTGATTTGGGGCTTCTAAAACAATTTTTGGGGCTCGAAATTGAGCAAAATTCTGATGGGATTATGGTAACTCAGTCCAAATAAATTTCAGACCTATCAGTCAAGTTTAACATGGCTGAATGTAGGCCTGCACCATTCCCTTTCCTTTCAGGGATCAGCCTTGAAGAAGGAAAACACACACCTCTCATGGACTGCACTATCTATCGACAGCTGATTGGTAGCTTGTTTTACTTGACAAATTCTAGGCCTGATATTTGTTATTCCATGAATTATGTATCAATATACATGCAGCAGCCTCATGATATTCATTGGAAGGCATCCAAGAGGATCCTCCAGTACATTCAAGGAACCAGGACCTACGGCATTCACTATGCTGCAGACTCCGAGCTAGAGCTGGTTAGATACACAGATTCCAATTGGGCGGGTGATTCTATTGATCAGAAGTCAACTTCCAGATATGTATTCATGTTTGGTGGTGGCCCTATTTGCTGGTCAAGCAAAAATCAGGCTGCCATAGCACTATCTTCAGCAGAGGCCGAGTATCGAGGAGCGGTGAATGCTTGCATCCAAGCAGTTTGGTTGCAAGGCATTCTTTCAGAGTTTAAACTTGGTAGTACTTTGTCCACTGTCCTCTTTTGTGACAACCAAAGTGCTATTAAGATATCCATAGATCCAGTTACCAGGAAAAGGACCAAGCATGTAGAGATTCACATGCACTACATCAAGGAGCTAGTGCATGGCAGGACCATCATTCTGCAATACTGCCCAACTAATGAGCAGATTTCAGACATCTTCACCAAGAGATTTTCAGAAAATAAGTTCACTTACCTCCATTCACTATTGGGGCTGAGTTCATCAGGGTGATCCAGACTACTTTCAGTGTTCAGCTTGATGGGGGGTTTTTCCCACTGGGTTTTCCCTCTTTTCCTCACTTAGTTTGTTTTGAGCATTGTTTCAGTTTAATCATTGTACATGGTGACATATGGCCTTAGTTTTCGGGGCCCTAGAATTTTATTCATCTATGTTTTCTAACTCTTCCTGAGTATAGCTTAAGGGGGGGTGTTGGAGACATTTACCATCATACACACTCTTTTGGTCAAATTGGCCTAGTTAAACCACTATCCTAAGTATAATTGACATTAATTGACATCAATGGAGCATTAATTGCCATCATCCAGTCACATCCACACCTACCTACAGTCAGGGAGGCTAACTTAGCCTTCTCCTACAATCAAGGAGGCTAACTGGATCACTCCGGGGGTGATCTGAGTGACATTAATGCACCTAATTGCTAATTGGTGGTTACAATCAGTTCAACCAGTCAGTTAAGGCACCTCCTGTCATTAAATATATTATTTAATGATTATTTATTATTATTTAATGATCTAGAGTCAACAAGGCGCCTCCACCAACTTCTAATGGTCAGTTCAGCTTCAGTTAACCTCATCGGGGTTCATGGAAGTCATGGAGAACTAGCACTTGATGGTTGGATTGCTGTGACATGTGTTTGATCTCCTTCAGTTGAGATTCAATCATTTATTGCACTTCAACTTCAGTTAGGGTTTGGTGAGTCAATTAGGGTTTTGGTCAAGTGGTTAACTGAGTGTGAACCAATGGCTAAGAGTCAGTTAAGCTAGACTCACTCACTGAATTCGAATTGTCTCCTTACGTATTCGAATTCTTCATGGAGTTAAGCTATTTCTTAACATTGGTATTGTAACCATTCATTGTTTATTAAATATACAGAGAGGAAACCAATTCCGGTTCCGATTGACACTAATTCATGAGTATTTGTTGATTATTCTTTCATGAGATTGATTCTTAGTTCCTAGATCATGTGCAAGAATTAATAGGAAATGTGCCCAAGTAAGAAAAATTTGATCAAGGTTGAAAGAGGACCAGAATGGACAGACTAGATGCATCACAGATAAGATCAAAGGGCCAAAAATTGTTTCTGCCAGGGAGAATCGGGAGAGGAAAATCAAAAAGAGATAAAAATTTGATTATAAAAGTAGAATCTTGACTTCTTCCTCCCGCAGTCCAGGATCCTACAACTCAAAGAGATTTATCCTAGATCAACAGCTTGAAAAAGAATAGAAAAGGAAGAAGTTGAAAAACATAAATACAAGGAATTTGGTCATGAAAGGTTGAAGTCCCAATTTCCGCGATCCACCATATCTAACGACCAGGAAAATTACTGCACAGATCTACGGTGCAGACAGAAAAGGTAGAAGTGGAAATTTGGTAGCGAAAAGATCAAAATCGAACTTCGCAGAAAGTTTAAATCTTGATTTCTTCCTTTCATGATCCGCAAGGTATACGGCTCAGATTACTTCCATTGAGATCGATCGTCCAGAAAGGAGGAGAAGGGTGGAAGTTGAAAAAACATGAATTTCGACGTAAAATGCAGAGATCTTGATTTCTTGTTTCTTCCATCCCGCAGCTTGATCTCATATCAATGGCTCAGAAAGTTTATGGAAAAGATCGACAGTGCGGAAAAAGGAAACATGCGCATGAGATAAGTATATTTCCAGATTTGCGAAATTGGTTAAAGACCTGCAGGTTTCAACAGCCATGATTGATCATGAGGTAAGATAAATGGTGGAGAACAATTCCTCTAATGCAACAAGCACGGGGAAATGAAATTTTGAAATCTACGAAATTCTTTAAAGGTTCTGCAGGTTTTCACAGCTCAAATCAAGATTGATCAAGATACACGGTCAAGGAAAATTACGCTATTTAAAAGTTTTGTTGATTTAACTCTCCAGAAATCTGTGAAATTTTACATAGTGTGCAGGTTCAGACACTTGTCTCCATATCCTTTTTTTGATTAAAAGATAAACAGTCCAAAATCAATTTCGATAGTTAAAGATGCATGTAAGGAGAAAATATGTTACAGAACATCAAAGGTTCTTTGAGCCACCGTTTTCATCTAGCAAGTATGGTTTCCAAGTGTTCACTCTCCCATTTTTGTCCATCATGCACGCCCCATCATGCTTTCCTATTTTGTTTTGTGATCATAGAGAATCCACCAGGTCAGGGGTTGTTAGGATTTTATGATCATTCAAGTTTGATCCCCTTTTTGTAACTGATTTTTGGCTCTATTTCGAGGTTGGTCTCAGGAAGCTATTTACACTATAAATACACCCTCGAAAGAGGAAGAAAGGGTTTGAAATTTCATTTAGAAGCCTTAGTGGTCAGGATTTGTAGCTCTGTTATTTTCTTGGAAGATTTAATGAAAAGTTTTCTCTGAGTTTCTGAGTTTCTGAGATTCATTAAGTTGTTTCCTGTTTAGTCTGTGTTTCATGTATTTCCATTTTCATGTATTTGTTTTCTGCCAATACATTTCTAGGTTGTGTGTAAGGAATTTGTTTTGATAACGCTCCTTCCATCAAAGATCATATTTTTTGTGTGTTGGCAACGACTGTGATAGAATTAATCCACAGATAGGTGCTATGTTTCAGTTATTTCCCCCTATTATATTTTTGCTAAAGGTGTTCTCAGAGATTCATCCTTGATAGATGGCTCTGTCTGCACTAGGGTCTTTCCTCATTTCTGTCTGACATCACTTAAAATATAGTTTGATTGAACATAATAGCCACGTTTCCTCGGATTTCATAGGAAAATCACCACTCATTATTGTTGTAAGCCCCTTGAATATTTTTAGGTTGTGACTCCATCGCCCAATGGTTTTTCTTGTCTGTCTATTTTACCATCTTTAAATCTACAAATATCCTGTTGCTATTAGAATCAATGCTTCTGACTTCTTGTTTAAAGATAAAGGTATATGTGAAAAACCTTGTGACTTAGAGAGAGCCCTCTCTAAATGTAAGACTATACTACAGTCTAATATTGGTTTGAAATGGTTACCCCTATGATTTCCTACTACAACTATAGAAAAATTACAGGGTGATAACATCTTGGCTCCATTGCTGGGTATAGTAATTATCTCCTTCGAAAATGCCATTGTTTAGCTTTGCGACATGGTGTTGATGTATTTGTAACTTCGGAATGTATTCTTCTATGTATCTTATGTATTGTAACCCGATGTTTATTTTGGGATGTATCCATTATGTAATTGAGTCATGTTGTCATGCCCTGATGTTCCGATCGGGAGAATCAATAATGTAAACAAGTCATGTTAAGTCATAGTGGGTAACCCTCCGATTGTGTAAGGGTTAAATTCCTCGCAGTTCCGGGGCACTAGGGTTATTAGACTCTCCTAGTAGAGTTCAGTCCTAGTAGGGTTTTAGTCATGTTGGGATTAGTATAAATAGAGAGCTGGGGTCTCTATTTAGCACACATCACTCACACACTCAAGTGTAGTGCATAGTTGAGGAAGGAGAAGACATTGGGGCTAGACAAGAAGAATATTACTGCTATCGAGAGTGCATCTTACTGTTTTGGGGTTTTACATATTGTGTTGATTCTATCTCTGAGGAAGTTGCGGGGTTTTCTCCATTTATGGTTTTCCCGATGAAAAACACTTTGTTCATTGTCTCTTTTGTTTGATTTTTGTACTTGTTATTCTCTCGGTAAATATCCTAACATAATGCTAGCTTAATGTTGAAAAACTAACATGGTATCAAAGCTAACCTAAGAAGAAGACACTATGTAGCTATAGGAACTAGGGCTTCCTAGTTTGTGGATCTTCCTCCATAGATTTTCAGCAAAAGTAAGGTGGAACAACTCTCCTCCTCAGGGCGCATCTTTTTGTCGAAGCAGAATCCAATTCTGAGGTTTTTCAGTTTTGGACCCGTCACTACTGTCGGAAATTAGGGATTTTCACAGAAGAGGAATTTTTCAGTGAGCCCAAGCCTGGATTGATATCCTCCCCAAAATTGAAGTTAGGGACAAATTTCAAGGAATTTGGGTGGACAAAACTCCAGAAAAGAAAAACCCTATCTTGCTCCTGAACCAACTCTACAGGATTTCAGCTCAAGTTTCAGATCTGACATCTTGAACCTGGTAAGATCTAAAATATTTTGTATTTCCATTTGAGGTTCTCAGTTAAGATGTCTCATCATACCAAGCTTGATGAAAATATTGAGGGAGATCCTGGAAGTATAGGATCTCCCTGGTCCTGGAAGAAAATGAATTAGACTCCTACATCCATGAGGAGGTTCCAGTTCCAGAGGGAGATGAGGCAAAGGCCTTACATAAGAAGAATATGGTTATGGAAAAGAGGATCAATCCTGATTCTATCAAGGATCACCTTATCCCACAGGTGTCCTCTCTCAAGACACCTAAAGCTATGTTTGATTCCCTAACCAAATTGCTTGAAGGGAAGAACATCAATAGGAAGATGACCCTAAGAAACCAACTAAAGAATGTGAAGATTCAGAATGCATAAACAATCTAGTCTTACTTCACAAGAGTTTCTCAGATCAAACAGCAACTAGAAGCAGTTGATGAAGAAGTGGAAAATGCAGAGATTGTAATGACTACATTGAATGGCTTTCCTAGGTCATGGGATTCTTTCATCTAAGGAATCTGTGCTAGGAAGAAGTTAGTCAAGTTCAGCAGACTATGGGAAGAGTGCTCTCAAGAAGAAGCTCGGATAGCAGCTCAAGAAGAGAAGATGGGAAGTGAAGACCAAGCTCTTACAGTACACTCCAAGTCAAGCAAAAGAAGACCTCATGGTTCCAGAGGTAAGCACTCTCACAAAGATAATACTAGAAGAGATGTATCTAGGATCATATGCTATACTTGTGATGAAGCAAGACACTATGCAAGGAATTTTCCTAACAAACAGAATATAGTAAAGAAGAGAAACAAAGAAGACATCATGCTCATGCTTCAGAGGATGATGAACCATCCAGGAAGAGATCCAGATATGAAAGTGAATATTCTTCAAGCGAGGATGAATATGTTCTAATATTAGCTCTCATAGGTAACATTACTCATAGTAGTGATGATCGGTGTATAGATAGTGGGGATTCCAAGCATATGATTGGATTCAAGGAATCCTTTGTGAGACTGTCAGAACATGAATCACCTCACAAGGTAAATCTAGGAGATGACTACCAATATCCAATAAAAGGTAGTGGGGAATATTCATATAAGTTAGACTCTGGAAAATATCTAACGATGAAAGAAGTATTGTATGTGCCA